>JAHXMU010000724.1:1153922-1178895 GCA_019455685.1 Philornis downsi | reverse complement strand
TTTATAATAAAAATAACAATCGGCAGTTGTATTTTCGTATAGAAAATTTTCCATATTCCTATAGAAAA
The DNA here is from genome assembly GCA_019455685.1 of Philornis downsi. Lineage (NCBI taxonomy): Eukaryota > Metazoa > Arthropoda > Insecta > Diptera > Muscidae > Philornis > Philornis downsi. Next base: position 1,178,827 of record JAHXMU010000724.1, on the reverse strand, counting down.
CATAATTTTTTTATAAATTGGGAAAATAAATCTCTAATAAGTTGTTAGACGTCAAACATCGAAGCTAAATACCTGCCAACGTCATTAATATTAAAACCATCGGAGGCTTTTTATCAGCATCACATATTTTTTTTTCGAAAATTTCGAGTTTTACTTCTATATTTTGAAGAATTATACAGGGTGGCGCAAAAGAATGTGCATATTTAAAAAATAGATTAAAAAATAAATACAAAAGGTATGGTTAAAATAAATCTAAGGCATTGTAGAGTAATAAATGGAGTTTATTTTTTAAAAATAACATCATCTAAATGGTGACCCTCTCTACGACGGCACTCCTCTAACCGCAAACGAAAATTATTAAAAACTTTCTTCAGTAAGACTGGTGTAATGGCTGCTATTTCACCACGGATATTCTCCTTGAGCTGAACAATGTTTCTTGGATTATTACTGTAGACTTTGTGTTTGAGGTATCCCCACAAAAAAAATCAAGAGGCGTCGAGTCTGGACTACGTGGGGGCCTTGGGATATCGCCTCTTTTCGAAATCAGTCTGCCAGGGAACATCTGCTTCACCACCGCCATGGAGTCATTTGATGTGTGACAGGAAGCTCCATTTTGTTGGAACAAAGTTCTGGAATTGCGTATTCTTGAACTTTTAATTTTTGGAGCCAAAATCCGTCCAACATCTCAACAGCGTTCCGTGTTAATCGTGACGTTTTGGCCCCGCGCATTTTCGAAGAAAAAAGGACCAGTTATTTCTCTGCCAGAGATTGCTGCCCATACTGTCACTTTAGGACTATGCAATGGTTTCTGGTGTTTGATTTTGGGATTTTCACTGTTCCAGTAACGACAATTTTGACGGTTTACGAACCCATTCATAAGGAAATGAGCCTCGTCAGAGGATATTGTCAAAATTAGAAAATCGATTAAGCATTTCATTAGCAAATGCGAGCCTTGCTATGAAGTCAGACTCTTTCAATTCTTGTGTTAATTGCAGCTTATATGTATATGGATGCAGTTTAAGATCCAATGTTAAAATTTTGCAAACTTCGTCGCGATAATTGTAAGACAGACGATCTCTTGCGAGTCGACATTTGTGGATTTCCTCGTACTGACTCCATAACTCTCTCAACATTGTCTTCGGTCCTAGATGTTCTTGGACGACCATTTGCTTGTGGTTTAAATGTTGAACCGGTCTCTTCAAAACGCTTTACCCATATTTTAATTAAATTAGCACTCGGAGCTTCACTAATTCGCCGTAGTCCATATTCAGCACACTATAGTTCTCGTAAAATGCGCGCACGCAAAATGCGCGACGCTTGCCGTCGAAGTGATTCATAGCGTCTAAAACTCCATGAGCCCGCCAACCCAACGATGTAGGCGCACCCCGCCCGCGTCTTTTCTACCCCGCAAAAAAAGATGATGTAATATGCACGTCCTATTGCGCCACCCTGTATAATACAGCTGAGATATGTCGATTGCGGTTAACAAATGGTGGTTCAATTAGTTTAACAGCAGTATACTTGACGTCGGAGACAAGAAACACAACCGAAAGCCGAAAGTACAGGGTGGCTCACCAACTGTACTACAATAAGAACTTCAAATAACTTTGTTTCAGCCAATGTCTTTCATATATTTTTGTTTTATTGTGTGGAAAATTCAATTTTATTTTATATAACTAATAGGTTTTGAAGATGATAGACCGTGAGTAGCCCCATGCTCAAATACGCATATGCGACACCTAATTAGAAAATCACACATTCGGAATCACTCCAATTATTGTTTTATTGGACTGCTTCAATTCAGTCAAATTCCTTGGTTTCGTTTTGCACACCTGTTGCTTGACATAACCGCATAAAAAAAAACTGGTGCAGTCAGGTCTGGTGACCTTAGAGACCAGCGGAGAATTTTCGTTGGAGCTCCGCTATAACCGGTCTGACTATGTGTGCAGTTGCTATATCTTGCTGTAACCCAATGCTGTTGAAACGGATACGTCTTCGACGCAGTTCTGGGTAAAAAAACTCCTTCAACATCTTTTAATAACAGTCTCCATAGTTACACCGCAGCACGATTCGTGCGCCATCCTGTATACAGATAATTGTAATCATTATCAAGGGATGATTCGTACCGCACACAAAAGAAACCCGCTATTTTATAAGAAAAGACTTAATAAACAATTTTGCATCGTTTATATTGTTGAAAATTGTTCAAAAGGAAAGAAATTGGATTCCATATGGACTGACGTCTGCAAACATTGAACATCGGTTATGTACATGTGAAATTCTGTTTACAAGTCATGAAAGAAAGAGTTTTGGCCTCGTAGAGTCCTTGGTGATTAGAAATGGATTAACTACGACAGCTCTAAGGAGAGGAAATTGTGGCGACCATGTAGTTTCTTAATGAAAGTATTATTGTCGATAACAATACACAAATCTCTTCCTAACGAAAATGTAGTCATCGACTTCACAAAGTTTCTTCACGAAAATGTTGTTGTCGACAGCAATACAAATCTTCCGTATAAATATTCTTGTGTTGATATTGATATTGTGGATAATTCGAAGTTTCTTAATGAAAATGTTGTTGTCATCGACAACACAGCACGAAAATGTTGTTTTTGTTGACAACAATACAAATTTTCTTAACGAAAATATTGCGATTGACTACACAAATTTTCTTAACGAAAATATTGAAGTAACCGACAATAACAACAAATTTTCTTAACGAGAATGTTGCGATTGACTACACAAATTTTATTAACGAAAATGTTAATTTGGTCGACAACAACAACAAATTTTCTTAACATTTTCTTAACGAAAATGTTGTTGTCGACAACAACACACATTTTCTTAATAAAAATGTTAATGCTGTCGACAACGACACAAATTTTCTTAACAAAAATATTGATGTTGTAGATAATTTAAAGTTTCTTAATGAAAATGTTGTTGCTGTCGACACTATAAAGTTTCTTAATGAAAATGTCCACACGAAAAAGTTGTTCTTGTCGACAGCAACAACAAATTTTCTTAACGAAAACGTTGGTGTGGTCGACAACAACACAAACTTACTTAGCGAGAATGTTGTTATCAACAAATTTTTTTAACGAAAACGTTAACGTTGTCGACAGAATAATTCCTTATAACAAGACTGTTATGAATCACACAAAACAAATTTTCTTAACGAAAATGTTGGTGTTGATAACATGCAAAATGTTATTGTCGACGACACATACTTTCTACGCAAAAATGATATTGGCGATAGAGTTTTTGTTAATGAAATAAGTATGATGCAGGCAGCAAATTTTTGGTTAACAAAATTTATGTTGTCAACAGCACACATTATTTTCACAAAACTTTCTTATACGAAACAGTAATTTTCAAAACATGTTTATATCTTCAACTTTCCTTTTTACGAAATTCTTCATTCTGATATTTCTAACGGAAAATATTGGCAATATCAAGTTTCAAGGAAACCCAAGCAAGTTTCATGCCAAGATATTGGCATATATTTCATATTAAAAATGTATAAAGTTAACATACTACCCATTGACTTACAAGTCGATGAAACATTTCACAAACAATATTTTCCTTAAGAAAGCAAAGTAGATTTTGTACCGAAGACAACATAAATTTTTTGAACGAAAATGTTACTGTTGACGGCTTAGAATTTTTTAAGAAGAAAAACATTTTTTTACATTTTTTCAACTTCCAAACCACTGTGTTTTTTTGCTATAATCCTGGCAATTCCATTATTATCAATATCATTAACATCACCATCGTCATCGCCCATTTCATTTTATTTATAATATCTGTAAAGCGAAAAGTGTAACTTTAAATCTAAAAAGTTTAGGAGATATTCGACGAATATTTACTTTTTTTTGCCTTTGACAGTAAATGGGAAAAGTTTTGCAAGTTGTTGCTTAAGTCCTCCTCTGCTAATTGGAAAATATTAAATGCTTAAAGATAGCATTTTGTTTTGACATACTCGGCCAACCTTAAATGACACTAATGGCAAATTTTGCGGGTTCGTTTCAGCCTCAGGGTGTTACATTCAATTATTTTTATTTTTGGGCGAAGGTGGAGTATTGTGTACAGACAATTTTTATTTCTTTTTTTTTTTTTTTTTGAAAACTTATTTATGGCTCACCAAGGGTGGTTCATCCCTCTGTTGTACCGTTTTTTCGCCAACTTCAAACGGATATTCCCGCACAGCTTTGCCATTTTGTTTACGGGGTTAGCAACTTTGCAACTCATTACACCTGTGGAGCGCCATTCGTTTTGCCTTTGAGGCAAACAGCGATAGGTTTTGCCAAGGGCGGCAATTTATGTTTCCGAAAATAGCTTGACACAGACCTAAAACCAAAACAGCAGTGAAAAACAGCAAATTCTCTTTATTATGGAGATGGTATTAGAATGGTATAAATATTGCAACGATGCCTGGACTTTTTTTTTTATAAAAAAAGTGAATTTTTTTGTTCAAATGCGGACTTAAATAACATTTTGAATCAAATAACATTCAAAGTAAAGAAATGTTAGATTTGAATATCCAAGGATTCCAAAGACTTGTTGTAGATTCCAAAGATTTATGGTGGATTATAAATAAAGTTGTGTGCCAACAGTTTCGTCTAAAGCATTCATATCCATTCAAATCGTCCATTCTTTAAATTGTGCCAACTTCAAAACTAAGCGGTTAAATTTTCGTGGTATACGTATTTACATCTCCACATCTTCTCCCAAATCATCGTTTGTACTTTTAAATGTCCATTTTGTATTCGCTGAATTGCTAATGGCCCTTCATCCTTCATACCCTGTGTTGCGTAAATTGTTTGTTTTTATTGTTTGCTATGTACGATGACTTTTGTGAATTTAGCTGTTGATTGTAGTTATAATCCTTTATACGAATATTTACGTCGTTTGCAAGTAACAACAATTCACAGTAATTGTAGTCCCAATTGCTGAAAAGTGTTCACGTTAAACGCAATTTTACCGAGCAACTATAAAAGAATATCAGGGGGCAAAAGACTTCAGTGGAATTTGATGCTGAAGCGTTCACTTTTAGCTCCACTACAATTGCAGCATAACGCTTTTTTTCTGAAAAAGTATTCATGCTGATGTTGTTATAGAAACTGCCAAGCACCGCCTTTCATGCAATTGGATTTTGTCCAATTATATATGGATCACGATTGTAATGTTATTCAACAGGATTATATGCGTATTTATTTCTAGTTTCGTAATATGTGATGAAGAGAAAATTTGCAGATAAGAGGCGAGGTTTTCAATTATTATTTGCAAAATCTGCAAAAGTTTAATGGTGTCTGTTGGCCATAATATAATTACGCAAGATTTTTGCTTTTTTTCCCTTTATATGTTTTACATAAAATGAAATCGAATCACATTGCAACACTCTTCTCCCATACGAATTCACCCATTTTCCGTAATTAAATCTTTCTTTTGAAATTTATAATTAGTAAATTATGTTGGGTAGCGTGACAGTCTGAGTAGACAGACTCACTTAGACTATATAGTCCATTGTGACACCACAAAAACTAGAGATATGGATATCAATAGTTTCCCCCGTTGAACCTTCCTAAGCGCCTCAATAAGCTCTTAAGTCGGATAATATCTATATCGTCTAGATCTCCAAAGTCTCCTTGAAGAAATAAGAGCCTAGTTTTAATCCCCACCTGTTCTATGGACTCCTTTTCCAACTAATAAGTTAAAGTATCATAGAATTTTATACGTTGTATTGGTTTGTAGTTCTCCTTAAAAACTTGAGAAAAATCGATCAAACAACCACCCCACTTCTAGTACCTCCAATACAAATGACAGAATAACATATTTACTTTTAGCCTTCATATCTTCCAAGCGCTTGTACTGAAACCAATTAAATTTGATGTTCATAAGCAAAGTTCTGAATATGAAAATTATGAACATTGTCGTAGCCCTTCGGATACTTTCTCTACAAAATGATCAATTTATATAAATTTAATTTTATTTCGCTGTAACCTCTAATTGGTAAAGTGTTGTCATTGAAATGTTTCTCAATTATGTAGCAACATATAGGGTGATTTTTTAAGATTTAAGTTTTACAGAATCGCAGCGCTGGTTGCTAATGGCTGCCAAACATCATCTGTCAAAATGAAAAGTGTTTCATCGTGGGAACACTAACAAACGAGCAACGATTGCAAATTGTTGAAATTTATTATCAAAATTCGTGCTCTGTGACAAATGTGCATTGTTTGATACGACCATTTTATGGTCGTCATATTCGATCTGCTGAATCAACAATTCGTGCTGTTATCTCCAAATTTCGCACCAACTTTACTTTGTTGGGCATAAAACCATCGACTTGTATGCGTAGAATGCGTACCGTAGAAAATATTGCAGCCGTAGCGACCAGTGTTAATGACGATCGTGAAATGTTAATTTGTCGCCTTTCTCAGCAATTGGGCATGCGTTACTCAACCACAAGGAATTCAATTTTTATCTCCAAATTTCGCACCAACTTTACTTTGTTGGGCATAAAACCAGCGACTTGTATGCGTAGAGTGCGTACCGTAGAAAATATTGCAGCCGTAGCGACTAGTGTTAATGACGATCGTGAAATGTTAATTCGTCGCCGTTCTCAGCAATTGGGCATGTGTTACTCAACCACAAGGAATTTTTTTGTTGCCCCAATTGGCTGAGTTGAACTTGGTTGACATGTGGTTTCATCAGGATCGTGCAACATGCCACACTGCTCGTAAAACAATGGATAATTTGGTGAGCAGCTTATCTCTCGATTTGGCCCTGTGAGTTGGCCCCCAAGATCTTGCGTTTAACGCCTCTTGATTATTCATTGTGGGGTTATGGCAAGTCGTTAATCTATGTGGACAAGCCGAAACTATTGAAGCCTCACAGCATAACATAACACACGTTATTCGTGGAATACAGGCCGAAATGCTCAAAAAAATGATGAAAATTTGGACCTTCCGAATGGACATTTTGAGACGGGGCCGCGAACAACATTTACATGAAATTATCTTTATAAATTAAATGGCGAGGACCAGTTTATTGATTCCAATAAAAAATTTTAATATATGATGCAAATTTGAGTATTTTGTCCGATTTTTAAGAAAACTACGTTTAAAAAATCACCCTTTAAAACTTAGAAAGAATTAAAGAAATAGACCAAATGCACACATTCCTTCTAGCAACTTCCACGCAAATTACCTAATTTAACACATATTATTCTAGCTTTATATCTTTCATTCAATTACTCTAATTTAGCATCGAAAATATAGTAAACTTGCTACAATGCAGTCCGTTTTTATTTTCAGACACTTCCAAATTCTTAACGTATATCAAACTTGATTCAAATTAATAATATACGGATAAAAGATGTGAACACAAATGTAATCTAAATTTTGGAAAATCGGTCAATTCGTGTAGGAGGTGCCATTTCCGAACACCATTGATTCATTTTATTTAGGTCTATGAACATATAAAATCCTTACAGGCTAAGAACTGACTTAACATATCTCAAGAAAGTTATATAAATATGTAAATTACTTATTTCAAATATCTACAAAGGAACAGTTTAAAGTTATTTCTGGGCATACAAAACTCTAAGTGTTGAATTGGTTATTCATTTCTTGCACTCCCATTTCGGTTATTGAATTCAATAAATCCGCGATTCAAAGCACTATTCTGGGCATAATTTGTAGAATGGCGTGTTACATTAAATATATAATGATACCCGAGTGATCTCGGAGGAACATAAAACGGTATAAGCGACAATAATTCAGAACAATGAATTATACCACCTATTATATCGCATACAAATAACAAGGTATGCTAAATACGTCGATATTGCAAGTCTAGTAACCAGCATCTGGAAATATAAGTAGGCACAAAATCACGAAAGTTAATTGAGGAGAGAGCAAATTTCAGAAAGGCCCGTTGAATTCTTTCTATGCGTGATATATTATATATATATTGTATAGTATATATAATATATATATTATATATAGGTATACTGACTTGGCAAAGGGGACTCCAAACAATAGAGACATATTCCAACTTCGATCTTACACAGGAGGTATACACTATTTTTAAGGTATGTGGATCGGTGAAATCGGAACAATTTCTTCTAATATTCGCTGGTATAGAATAAGTTTTAGGGATAATATAATTTATATACGAGGTAAACGTCAGTGCCGCATCAAAAGCAACACCTAAATCCATTTTACTTTCAGCAGCGAGGAGCCTGTAATCACCAATTTTGAAAACCAGTTGAATTGGATTCCTGATTCATTCCTGAATATTATCTTAGCAAGCTGTTATCGTGAAACAAATTTGACTGAATTTAGTATAACCAAACAAAAGACATAAAAATGAGAATGTTGATCATTTTTCGTATTATACCAAGAAGTATTGGCCAAACTAATAGACAGCACTTCAAGTCGTTGCAGCCAAGAAACCAAAGAAGGAAATCAAATTTCTAAAAACCGGTAAATTTGTATTGGAGATCCCAGAAGTGGAGGGCAGATATTTGCAATCTCCGGTTACAATCTTACAAAATATTAGGCTTTGCAAGTTGTAGGCAATTTCATAAAGAAGATAAAGCCGGCCAAACAAACGGATATCGCTCAATCGACGTTAAAAAGTCATGAAACAAATTTTGCTAACAGATACTTCGTACCTTAAGCGCTTCTTTGTGCGTGATACATTTTTGTGGTATCAGATTATATTTTAAAGCTTATAGTCTCTTCTTTGCAAATCTCCTACACGTATTATACGCCTGTGACACTTTGTTTATTATGTTGTCAAAAATCGTCTATGGTAACCGAAACCACTGATGCAATGTGAAAAATAATAGCATCGTTATTTCATATATCTAGAGAAACATACTCGTATGCAGCCAATGTGTTTATTGGGATTCTGTTCATCTCTTAGGCAGGCGGTGTACCTCCCCCGTCACAGCGATGCATTCTAAAATGTTAATTAATTAATTTCTTTTGTTCAGCTATAGTTAGCCCAGAAAATATCACACAGAAAATGTGTTCAAATATTTTTTATAATAATGTTCTGCTGTCTATAATCCTTATCATATACTGCTCTTCATCTTTTGTAATAAAATGTAAAAAAAAAGAACAAATCCATTGTATTTTAAAAACTTAAAAAATACTATGTAAACGTTTTTTATGTGGCCTTTTTGATACTCTTTTGAGGTAGTTTTCGACTACTTTTCCGCACATTTTGGGAGCTATCACGACGATAACTTGACGAATAGTGGTTTTCAAAGCTCAAACTTTTGAAGATTATCCGCGAACAAGGTCTTTAACGTAGTCTCTAGCGGTGTGAAATCGTATAATCTTGGTGGCAAATTGGCGACGCCAAAACGGAATATTACGCTTTCTGGAAACTTCTCATGCAATAAAGCTAAAATCAGTCGTGTTGTGTGGCTCATGCACCGTCTTGTTGTTCAGGTCCAAAAAAGTTCTCTGAATTAAAATTCGGATTATCCGCAACACTTTCACTTACAGAAGCGATATTTTCAGCAGTGATGGTACACACATCTGATCACATTTGTTGCCAGGTCGATTAAGACGACCATAATCACCTCGTAATGCATGAAAAGTGCTCACGTTTGAATCCCCATCTTTGTAGTAGGTTTTAACTGATTTAGCGCATTCTTCGGCTATTTAAAGATCCATATTTGTAAATAAATAACACTTCAGATGACAGATGACCGGCAATCTGGAAACAACTAAATGGATAACCCTGTATAAAGCATAAATTTTGTTCGGAATATTTTTTTCCAGTACACAATTCTTATTCCATTTAGCTAATTACATATATATATTATATATGTTGTACTCTTACGTGTACTTGTGAACATTTCCTTTTCCAACTTCTGTGAGAGCGAACAATTTTGTTCCCAACTGATAATAACGTCCTAAATGCGTCAAAAGCAAATGAAACCCATACAGAACAGTCTTGAACTGTGAACCATTTGTGTGTTGTGATGATAATGATGAATTAGAAAAGGTTTAAAGAAATGGCCATGATGATGTTTCAACAAAACTATAACAGTCCATACAGAGATTACACTAAATTAGGTATTCTCATATCAGTGGCTACCATTAGATGTATAAAAAATAACAGTTAATTCAGGATTAAAATAAACGACATTTGTGAAATGTCTCACACTCTCAAATTACAACGAAACAAATGGCCCATTACCATAAAACGAATCACTCAAGTCATTCGTCAAACAGACGACTAACAATTTGTCTCCATCTTTGTGTCAGCCAGTGTGGAGAAATGTAGAGAAATATATAATGGCAAGATTGTTTTTTTTTTAAACTATGATTGTTAACAAAAATTTTCAAAACGTTTTATAAAAATCATGACCCATTGCTTTTGTGAAAAGAGTATTCGTTCGTGTTTTCAACTTTTAGTTTGACGGAAACTGGTTATGATTTTAGGTACTGAAATCGGAATCGTTCGAAAAAAGATTTCAAAAATGTGGAGAAATGTGGAAAAATATGTAATGGCCAGATTGTATATTTTAAAAATTATGATTATTTGCAAAATTTTTAAGAGGTTTTATAAAAACCATGAGCCAATGCTTTTGTTAAAAGAGAATTCATTCGTGTGCCGTTTTTAATGCTAGACAGCATCTGCTGATAATTTTAAGTACTGAAACTGGAATCGGTAGTGAAAAACCAAAAACTTCTACAAATTCTGTGCTTTTTTCAGGCTTAAAATCTCATCTACATAATTTGGTGTTTATGATAAACATATACGTGATATCACAACTATTACTTTTTAGACGATACACTGAAGGAAATTAGTTGCAATCGATGTCCCAAGGGGTAAGCTGTCAGTCGTTGGTTCTTGTCGAATATTGGTGCGAGTGAACTAAAATCTTTCAGCGTATAAATTATAGAGGAACCACAGACCTTCTCTAAATAGATATGTTCAGAGATGTGCTCTATTAATCCAACATCACTATGAATGCTAGAAATTGGAGCATTCATGTAAATAGCGAGCCGTATGTACTTAAGTACACACACACATGCGTCGCTCAGTTGCATTCCTAACTGTTTGCGGCTATTGTCATTTTCTTCACACATTCCTTTTCAACCGGCAAAATCTCGATGTGCAGCAAAAAGGAATGTGCGAAAAGTTCAATATTTTAGTCTAGTTTTGGTCGTGAATGCGTGCGCAGCTTTGTCCTCCGTGGTCTTAGACAAAAAAACAACAACAAGTGAACAAAAAATAAGTGACAATAAACAACAAAAAAACAAAACAATTCTCTTTTTTTAACCAACACAAATTAGAACACAAAAACTAGAACATTAAACATTTTGGTCCGTAACGAGCCGGATTGTGTGGTTAAAGTGTACAAAATCAAAAATTGTGAAAAGTGATAAATGTGACAAAAAAAAAAATGGATTAAAGACTACTTGTTGGAAAATTTTGTGAGTGACTCAAACAAAAAAATTGACAAATTTCAAATTAAAAATTACAAATTAAAAAATCACATTAAAAATTTCAAATTAACAAATTTCAAATAAAATTTCCAAATTGAACAGTGGTCAAAAAGACAAAAAGAAAAAAGTGCGAATAATTACCAAATTGAGATTTAATAATTTTAGTTGAAATTGCTGAATAATCTGTGTTTTCACCAATAACCTTTGTGTGTGCTTAAAGTTGCCTACATTTTAATCTACCTATATGTGACAATTGGTTAACTAAAAATTTAAAAGAACAAAAATTGGCTAATTAAAAAATACATTAAAAACATTTAAATTCATCTAACTTTTTATAAGTGTTAAAACTTGCGTAAAATTAATCTACGAACACAAATTATCTAATTGAAAAATTCAAAAAAAGCTAAAAAAGGTGGATTAAAAGTGTTATTAAAAAAAAAAAAACCAGACCACTAAAAGAATCAAAAAAATTGTTAAACATTTCCTATTTACAAAAAACAAAAAAGCATTCTTGATTGTGACAAAACTACAAAGGTTAACAAAAAGACATCTGGTATAGTTGAAACATTCAATACAAAACCAAAACTTTATCACCGTTATAACGGTTAATAAAAAGACATCTGAAAACTCTGAGAAGTGGTACAGTCGACACTTTTAATTTCATACAAACTATTAAACCTTGAAAAGCAAAACTTCAGCACCGTTATAACGGTCAACCAACAACAAGCAAAGACCCAAGAGGAGAAGACAACTCAAGCAACTCAACAACAACAACAAGCAAAGACCCAAGAAGAGGAGACAACTCAACAACAACAAGCAACGACCCAAGAAAAGGAGACAAGAAACAAACAAGTAAATATAAAAGAAGAGGCGATTGCAGTAAGTACAAAAAAAAAAATATGTACATATGTAAAAGGGGAGAACAAAATTATTCACGCAAACCAATAATATATTGTAAATGAATACTTGATAGACCCAAATTGGACTTTTTTGACATAATGGAATTAGAATCGCGGAAATAGAAAAATTTTTTGCAAATATTTTAAAATATTTGAAAAATTATTCCGATACATTTCGACCCAAGACGCATAATTTTGGAAGGCTCTCGCTAGTGGTCTCACGCTTACCAAGACAAATTGAATAAATTTTGCTGGCATAAAATCTTTTGAATTTATTCGGAAAAAATCAACAGTCTGCGCCTCTGAAAAACACCATTTCGCTTGAGACTCTAATCTTTTGCCTCCTTACGCTATCACCTAGGCGAATAATAACCAATACCTTGTTTCTGACATCTTGTTTATTGGACACTTAAGTAATTTGTTTGTCAAACGAAATTTTTTTATTTCGGATTTTGGAAATCAATCCCTTGAAAGTAATTTTTTGATTTTCATCAAAACAAAATGGCGAAGGAAATTGCTAACAGATTTATGAATTGGGTTAACGATCTGGCAGACTTCGAGAGCATGTGCATCATTAAAGGGGATGAAAGCATTCATGCGTTGGAAGTATATAGGGTGGAACTAAACTCCCTATGGGACCAAGTGAAAAAGGCTTATTTAGATTGTCGAGATGTGGTACCTGCTGAAGGAGACAAGCCGGTAGATCAGGGTAAAGTCCGTGCACACTACAGAGAAGCTCTTCTCTGTTATAAACGCATACTGAGTTCTCTTAACGAAAAGATTGAAACGATGTCGGAATACAACGCGAAGGAAAAATTGGAGCGAGTTTCACAGACGATGCCCATCAACAATGAGGTGGACTTAGCTCCGGTCTTGAAACTTCCACCCTGCGATACGGAAACATTTCTTGGAGGTTATCAAGCATGGCCGAGCTTTAGGGATTTGTTCTCCACTCTGTATATAAAAAATCCAAGGTTGAGCAAAGTCGAAAAATTATTTCATTTAAAACATAAAACAGCGGGAGAAGCACGTGAAATAATTAGCCACGTACCCTTGACGCACGATGGTTTCGACATTGCATGGCAAATTTTAATGGATAGGTTTGAAAACAAGAGAATGCAAGTAAATGATCAGTTGAAGAGTCTGTTCAATTTGCAGAATGTTTCGGCAGATTCGGGTTCCTCAATTCAGAAATTACAACGAACGGTTAAGAGTTGCATTCAGACTTTAGAAGCATTAAAAATAGACACCAAAGGTTGGGACCCAATCCTAATCTACCTTTGTTCCACAAAATTGCCTAGAACTTTTTTGGAGGAATTTGAAAATGGTTTGGAGGATTGCTCATCGATCCCACCTTGGACCAAGTTCGACGAATTTTTAACGCACAAATTTAAGACCCTTGAATCAGTGGGCAATATAAAACCAACTTCTACAAAAAATAGTCAGTCTAGATCTGACTATAGCAGAAATGGAAGACGATTGAGCACTTTTCAAACAAATGTTGCTCAAAGTACACAACCCTCAGGGGTAAAACACAATAATGCAATATCGCAAAGGGAATGTCGTACTAAAAATGAGCAAAGCTGCCAACTTTGCAAACAAATTCATTTTTTACGAACATGTCCAAAGTTTATCGAGAAGAACGTGAATGATCGCATTCACTTCGTGAAGGTGACGCACTCATGTTACAACTGCCTTTTATTGAACCACGGAGTAAAGGATTGTAAAAGCCGCTATTGTTGTAGATATTGTAATCAAAGACATCATACTTTGTTGCATAAGGGTAACGAGACCCAAACTACAATGCAAGTCCCAGTTAGAGATGAAGTACGCCCTAGTACCAGTGCTGCAGCTCTAACTACTCTCATACAGTCCACATCGAATTTAGACCCTCCTGATACCTTAGCCTTGACACTTCAGGAGGACAGTGTCAATAGTGTTCGACCTCATACCACTTTGTTATTCACTGCCATAGTACAAATTGAGTCTAGAGGACAAAGATATGACGCTCGGGCGATTATTGATACTGGTTCACAATCCACTTTTGTTTCCGAGAAACTCAAAAATCGTTTAAAACTCCCGACACGAAGAAATCTAGTTCATGTTACTGGCTTAAGTCAAATCGTAGCTGAAACCAGTACCGAAACGTGTCTTTTCAATTTGTGTTCACCTGTGGATCCTAGTTTTGAGTTGGAAGTTTGGGCACCTGTCTTGAAGACCCTTCCTTCCAACTTACTCTCACAAACTCTTGAACAGAGTCAACTCAGTTTAGCTGCAAAACTTGAACTAGCAGACCCTACTTTCTACGCAAGTAGACCCGTTGATATTCTAATTGGCATGGATATAGGACCCTTCATATACACTGCCGGCGTTCCAATGCAGTCCCTCGGATCTCTTTTGGCCCAAAAAACAGTGTTTGGGTGGATCATTGGGGGGCCGGTTTATCAGAAGAATTGTAATGACTGCCCTATATCGCTTTACAAATCAATTTCGATTGAGAACATCCTCACACGCTTTTGGGAGGTGGAGGAGACTCAAAAAAATGTGTTACGATCAGAGGAAGACATTTTTTGCGAAGAAAACTTTAGAAGAACAACTCGTCGGAATTCAGCGGGAAGATACATCGTAACCCTGCCCATTAAAAAATGTGAAGACCTGGGGAATTCCAGAAATATTGCCCTGGCACAATTCTATAGAATGGAGAGGAAGCTGATGAAGACACCCGATATCAAAGATCAGTATGACTCAACCATCATGGAATATTTGGAGTTGGGACACATGAGGAAAATCTCGGCACAGGAAATAGATGACAAGCCGCATTATTATCTGCCACATCATGCCGTCATCAGACCGGATAAAATAACGACAAAGCTCAGAGTCGTTTTTAATGCCTCAAGTCCTTCATCTAACAGAAAGAGTTTGAATGACAATTTGTTTCCAGGACCCGTACTCCAGCAAGATCTTGTCCTACAAATTTTGAAATGGAGATTTTTTAAGTACGCATTTAACGCTGACGTTACAAAAATGTACCGTCAAATTCTCCTGGACCCCACTCAAACTAAATATCAGCGAATTTTGTTCAGAAAGTCTCCAAATGACCCGGTAGAAGATTTTGAATTACTGACAGTAACATTTGGAGTGAACTGCGCCCCATTTCTTGCCATTCGGACACTTCAGCAGCTAGCAGAAGATGTAGAAGAATCCTATCCCTTAGCCTCTAGGATTATTCGACAAAATTTGTACGTAGATGATATCTTAGCAGGTGGTCATACGGTGGAGGAGGCAATAAAGTCTCGAAAGCAGCTAGTTAATGCCTTGAATTCAGCTGGTTTCGAACTAAGGAAATGGGCGTCAAACGAACGTTCGGTGCTTCAGAATCTATCTTTGCAGTCAATCTTGCCTGTAGATTGGTTGAACTTATCGGAAGCTTCCTCAACGAAAACTCTTGGCATTCGATGGAATATTTCCACCGATACATTTGCACTTACATCTCCTGTTGCTGAGGAAAGAATCTTACCTACCAAACGAGAAGTACTATCAACAATAGCCAAGCTCTTCGATCCATGTGGATGGCTTGCCCCAATAATAGTAGTAGCAAAACTAATAATGCAACAAATTTGGCTGGACAGAATCGGCTGGGATGATCCTTTGAAGTGTACCACTGCACTAAATTGGAAAAACTTTGTTAAAAACTCTCCTTCAATTAACACCATAACTGTTCCCAGATGGATTCACTTCACACCAACAAGCGTGGCTGAAATTCATGGATTTTGTGACGCATCGGAGAACGCATATGGAGCAGCACTCTACATTCGCCTAGAACATGTTGATAAGTCAACCGATACTTTCTTGTTAGCTGCTAAAACCCGTGTTGCGCCTATTAAGAAAATTTCTTTACCCAGACTCGAGCTATGTGGAGCTGTTCTACTATCAACCCTAGCAGCTGCGGTGATTCCAAATATCCAAATCTCGAATCTATCGACACAATATTGGACAGATTCCACTATTGTCTTAGCTTGGCTCAAGAAACCTCCTTGCTCATGGAGCACGTTTGTTGGAAATCGAGTCTCCGAAATTCTAAACAACGTGGGGCATGGAAAATGGCGTCATGTTGATTCAGGAAGCAACCCAGCGGACATTGCAAGTCGAGGATGCTCACCACATGATCTAAAATCAAAGCCTTTGTGGTGGCACGGTCCCCACTGGTTAAAACTCCCAAAAGATCGGTGGCCAATTTACGAAGCTGGAGAGGACACGGATTTAGAAGCAAAACGAATAAAAGTACTCACAGCGACAACAAGTGAGGATTTGTTGCTTCGATTTTCAAAACTATCGCGAGCTTATGCGGTTTTGGCTTTTGCGCTACGATTTTGGAAAAACACTGGCGCAAGAAAAGCAAAATATTGCCTCAAAAGTACATCGATAACTGCTGATGAAATTGGAGATATTAAAATTCGACTTATTGTTCTAACTCAAAAGATTTATTTTGCAACTGAATATCAATCTTTGACTCAGAAAAGCTGAATTTCGCCTAGTAGCAATCTTTTAACTCTTAATCCGTTTCTAGACCCAAAGGGCGTTATTAGAGCCAATGGCCGTCTTGTCCACTCAACCGTTTTAACATACAATGAACGTCATCCAATCATTTTACCATATGCAGCTCGATTGACTCAGTTGTTAGTAGAATATGCTCACAAAACAACAGCCCACGGGGGAAATCAGTTATTAATTCGCACTTTGAGATCTGAATATTGGATTTTTAAACTCAAAACTCTTGTAAAAAAGGTGATCCATCGATGCAAAATTTGTTTGCTCTACAAAAAGGAAACCCAGAGTCAGATTATGGCAGCACTACCTCCAGAACGTACTACGCTGACTAGACCTTTTTTGAACACTGGAGCTGATTTTGCTGGTCCGTTCGGTATTAAGAATTATACTGGTCGCGCGTGTTTGGTAACCAAAGGCTATGTTTGTGTTTTTGTCTGTTTTTCAACAAAGGCTATACATTTAGAGGCTACGAGCGACTTGTCGACCCAAACGTTTTTGGCAGCCTTCTCGAGATTTATTAGTCGTCGCGGGTGTCCAGCTAGAATGTATTCGGACAACGGAACGAATTTTGTTGGAGCAGCGGAATTGATTCGAAAGGACAGGATAGAATTCATGAAATCTCTTCAAACCAGCACCCTAGAGCACACATTCAGTCAGAATTTCGAGTGGAAGTTTATACCTCCAGGCGCTCCTCATATGGGCGGCTTATGGGAGGCAGGAGTAAAATCATTCAAAACTCACTTACGCAAACTTATACCCACTATGAATTTCACTTTTGAAGAATTTTCGACTTTATTGGCCCGTATCGAATCTTGTCTAAATTCTCGACCCTTAAGTCCCGCTAGCGATGACCCTAGTGATCTCCAGCCATTGACTCCTGGTCATTTTCTGATTGGTACTCCTATGCTCGCTCCTGCAGAACCAGACATGTCTGGTTGTAGTCTATCCCTTGCCAACAGGTGGAAACGGCTCAAAATCATATCACACTATTTTTGCCAAAGATGGAAGGCGGAATACTTAAAGGAATTGCATCGCCGAAACAAGTGGAAACACCAAAAGGAAAATGTTCAAGTGAATGACCTTGTCGTCATCAAGGAGGAGAGACAGTCCCCTAATGATTGGAAGCTGGGTCGGATTACAAAAGCATACCCAGGCCCAGACCAGAACATTCGCGTCATTGACATACGTACGGCAAACGGCACCATTACTAGACCCATAACGAAGGTCGTCAAACTATTTTCGGACTGACTAGAAATTTGCATTTTAATTTCAATCGCAAAACATTTTAACAATAATGTTTTTTATACCCCTTTAGGCATGGCCGGTTATTTACCACGCCCAAGTCGATCACAAGAGGAAATTGACCGATTGACTGAACGCCGTGCTCGTCATCAAGATCGGAACCATCGACCCCACGAGCCACGACACAGGCCAGGAGACTGGCAATATTCTTGTGGTCTATGCCAAGAAGACCACGCTCTCAGATCATGCCCAAGGTTTCGGCAGTCAACGCCATATCAAAAATATGAGACGGTAGAACGAAGGGGATACTGCCGGAACTGTCTAGCTCGCAGCCACCTAGCCCCGGATTGCCCTAACGCCATAGGGTGCCATAAGTGCGGGAGACAGCACCACACTATGCTCCACGGCGCACAGCAACTCGAGGAACATTTACTCAGTGGACACAATGACGAACAACTGTGCCGAAGGTCAACCGTTTTCATACCCACTGCCATGGTACAGATGGCTGAAGAGAGTAATGGTTCGTGGGCGTCTGTGCGAGCGCTTCTTTGTCCATCATCTGTGGCCTCCAGAATTGCCTCATCAACCGTTCGACGCCTGGGTCTGGCAGCTTATAGGCAAGGTGCCTCTCGATTCGTCACAGTGCGGGTAAAATCAATCCATAACCAAAGGGATTGGGTGTTGCAGGTCAATGCAATCGTCACAAATGAGTTACCTCGACGACCCTATTTGGACCCAATTATTGAAGACCCAACTACAGACTTCAGCCATGACACAATTGCCGATGTGGACCCAAGGAGCAATGTTCCTATTGATATTGAGCTTGGCGCTGATGTGTACCCTTCTATACGTCGCGATGGCGTCATACGCACGGAGCTGGGGCGAGTAGAGGCACACAAGACAGCTCTCGGTTATGTCTTCATTGGACCAACATGCAACCACTAATATACATTACAACCAGCTATTTAGATTTAAGCACAAAAAGAAAATGAATTTGTTAGAATTAAATCGAAACATGAAAATGAAATATTCTTTGTAAAATTATTTTGATAACTGAAATCATAATGTTCTTTTAAAACTAATTGCATAACTTAAGTCAAAATGTTCTCTTTAAAACAAATTTAATTATCACAGGTCCACGGGGGGCCGGAATGTTCAGAGATGTGCTCTATTAATCCAACATCACTATGAATGCTAGAAATTGGAGCATTCATGTAAATAGCGAGCCGTATGTACTTAAGTACACACACACATGCGTCGCTCAGTTGCATTCCTAACTGTTTGCGGCTATTGTCATTTTCTTCACACATTCCTTTTCAACCGGCAAAATCTCGATGTGCAGCAAAAAGGAATGTGCGAAAAGTTCAATATTTTAGTCTAGTTTTGGTCGTGAATGCGTGCGCAGCTTTGTCCTCCGTGGTCTTAGACAAAAAAACAACAACAAGTGAACAAAAAATAAGTGACAATAAACAACAAAAAAACAAAACAATTCTCTTTTTTTTAACCAACACAAAAACTAGAACATTAAACAAAGTATTTGAGATGCTATACAAGTAATGGCCCAAAAAAAAAAAATAAAAAGGAAGAAAAAAATAATAAGTTTAGCGATAATCATTTCCCCGTTCAGAATAAAAAGAAAGATGTACAGCAAACTATCTGACGGCAATATCAAAGAAAAAAAGGGGTCAAGCGGATAATTATAGATGAGGAATATCATTGAAATACGCAAGAAGTCTCTTATTGTATTTGTTTTAAGATGAAGAAATAATTTTTAATGTGTTTGGAAATTTGTTAAACTGCCTGACTACTCTTACTTGAAAAGATCTGCTCATATAATATTTTGTGTTATGAATAATCAATTGATTAGTGCGAATTGAACGAGTGAATTTAAATAATTCTACAAGAAAAACACAACAATTGTTTTTATTATTTTGTTTAAATAAAAAACTTATAATGTAAGAAAAACGAACAAATCAATAATGAAGTGCGAAGTTCAATTAAAGGCACTGTTTACGCGCACAAGTTTTCCTTACCCTGATAGTTGTAAGTTTCAATTTTTAAGTACACGCCCACCACAGCTAAGGCAAGAGCTTTCACTCCACCGTTCTAGCAGTGTAATAAAGCGGTATTCTAACTCTCAGCTAGCAATTGCCCAAGTATCAGTACTCAATTGACATCCGATATATAAACTACTAATTTGAACGTTTAAAGTCCCTGCTTGGTAAAGAAACTCCATTTTGTAAACCCCAGAAATAAAAGGTAAAACCTTGCCAATAAATTTAAATCATTGGATTATACACTCTCTAACCCCTCGTTTTTCTCATTCTCTTTCATATGAAATAAAAACACTGTCCGACCAACCCCCCGTATTAACAGGCACTATATTTTATGTTATCAAAAATCAAAAAAAAAAAGGAAACTTCAAAAAGGCTCAATAATGTAAATTAATAGTGTGTCCATCTCCCAGACTCTTGAATTACTTCAAAATTCCGATTTGGCATCAAATCAATCGTTGTTTGGAACTCGGCACATGGTATTTAAGCTCATTCCTGAGATACGGTTTTTTGAAGCTCTTCCACCGATTGAAAGTTTCTTTCGTTAGCATAAACCCGACGGGCCATGTGACCCCACATGTTTTCAACAGGATTTAAATCCGGAGATCGAGCTGGCCATGACATAGTGGTAATTTATTTGTCTTGAAACCAGGTTAGACTAGCCCGTGAAACGTATATGGCCCTACTATCCTGCTAGATGGATCTTCATTCAAAAAGTCCACAAGGATATTCTCGGACAAATTTATGTAGCCTTGTGAGTTCAAACGCCAGGAAATTTTGCATATTGAGGTTTGATTATGGTAGCTAAATGCAGCCCAAACCATTAGCGATCCGCCACCAAAGTTTCGCTTTGTAGAGTAATATTAAGTAATAGTAATAATGAAGTAATAATTAAAGCCATCAAAGCATTCAAATTAAACTTTTTCCTATCTCAGGAAATCATCATTTCCCACTTTTTCGACCATGGCATGTGTTCTTTTACAAATTTCAGCCGAGCCACTTTGTGTTCGTTGGATGGAACCTCTTTAGACCTCATTTTATTCCAAATTAGGCAGTTGCTAGTTGCCAAAATTTGCTGAACACGTCGCTTGGTTATTGGTAGGTTTAGTTGTTATACAATTTTTGAAGCCGTTGAATGTTTTTTTAAATTTTTCGCGTATAACAGAAGCTTCACCTCGTGATGACACTTTCTGATTATTAAATTTTTTTATATTTTTATCGTAATTTTCCTTCAGTTTTACTACATATAGCAGTAACAGAGCGTTGCCGTTTGCATGCAATTTTTCGGCTAGACCATCCGGCATCCAAGGACATGAGTGACTTCTTCGCTGGTCAGCGTCTTTCCTTTACCCATTTAAAAATAATTTAAGAAATACCGATTTTTACAAAACTAAACGTTAGAAAAAAGTATGTTAAATAAATGTAATTACAAAAAAAAAGACACAAACCAACTCCAGAACTGACCTCTTTGGACGACTTAAGACGAATGCCTTTAATTGAATTTCGCACCAGAAATGACGAAAATTCAAAAAATTTACTTACATTAGCGACAAAACTAACTGTAGGTTTTTATGTATGCCAAAAATAGAAAACGATGGGAAAAACAAAGCAAAATAGAAAAGAATAAGGTTTCGTTGTTCGAAAATCCAGTTTTATCTGCAAAAATGCAGTTGCCTTTAACTGAATTTGGCTGAGTGAATTGTCCTAGAACAGGTTCATGTTTTGGTTCTATCATCGATGATTTTTATATCAGATTGTCCCATAACCATCAGATTCTTCCCCAACAGCTGGTACATAAACTGTACTTTCTAACTATTTTAAAACTTGCAATAAATACAGGGTGACGCATCAATTGCACTACGATAAAAAATTCAAATAATTTTTTTTTAATAAATGTATTTCACTTATTTTTTTTTTTATTGTATAAAAAATTCTATTTTATCTTATATATGTAACTAATTGGGTTTGAAGATGGTAGACCGTAAATGACCTCCATGCTCAATCACGCATTTGCTACACCTCATCAAAATATTATTGATTGCAGTCTGAAGGGCTGAAGTCGAGATCGCCTTAATTATTGTTTTAATGAACTGCTTCAATTCAGTCAAATTCCGTGGTATCGTTTTGTACACCTCTTGCTTGATATAGCCCCGTAAAAAAGTTTGGTATTGGGGGCCAGCGGAAAGCGGAGTTTCTGGATATTAATTTGTTTGGGAATTTTCGTTGGAACCCCACCATAACCAGCCTGAATATGTGTGCAGTTGCTTTCCCCTGCTGCAACCAAACGCTGTTGAAACTGATACGTATTTGACGCAGTTCTAGGTAAAAAAAACTTCTTCAAAATCTTTAAATAACAGAAAATATTTTCGTACAACAAATTCTGAACGTATTTCCATTCCACTGATTACATAGAAGATTTAATAGAAGGGGAACACATTACCACGACATTTATTCAAGAAATTATTTTCCTAAGACCGATTCCAAAAAAATGTTGTTGAGCAGCTGCTATTTATTCCTCTCAAAAAATGTCTTCAAGAATTCCCCAATACATTCTGAATCAGCGGTGGAGCAGCGGTCTTTTCAATGTTTGGTGACGTTACTGAAAGTAGTTGAATAATATACAAGTCCAGCAAATACAACTCAAATTGCAAAAGCTCTCCCACACGGTATTTACGAGCTGCAATAGATTTTTTCCACTTGCATGAAATACCGAGATATCCATTTTTCGGTTTCAAAAGTAAAGTTAAATAAAACGCACATAAAGACATTGTTTAAGGATTGTTTATTTTAACAACCCTGGAAATGTCCAATATGTTATTGAGACATATCCTCACTCAAGGGCTCTACTTGATTATCTCTAAGCACAATAAATTGTAGGTTTAATACTGTTGCGGGACGTTGTATTGTCCCTGATTAATAATTTCACTTGGACACCTTTTTATTGCCTCGAAACAATCTGTTACACATTGATGTTGAATACTCTAATATTTCACTGTCCATCCACTGTCTCTAATATTTTGTCGCGCCACTACTTTAGCGAAACCTTGTTCGACCCACAAAATAAGAAGACATTTCTTTCGATTTCAATTACCCGCTTATAACTAACTTTATTGGCTTCAGAACTAAGATCACCAACCAAAGGATAAAGGTAATTCTCTAAAACATAACAAGCGGAGGCGTACATAGTGCAGACAGAATTACAGTAACAATAGCTGTGTATTAGAACATAGACAACGTTATAGATTTAAGTAAACAAATGACGATCAAATGGGAATGCAAAATTCAAATACAAAAAAAAGATCATTAAGGATCATAAAACATCAAAGGTCGTAACATTAGGGCTATTCATGCTTAAGGGAAATAAATAATAACTAAAATAATAATAATTAAGGTGACTTAATAGGTATGATTTCGATGAAACTTTTATTTCATTATAATGTGGAATGTAATGAACCTTGTCATTATGTATGAAATACAATGTGATTTAAATGTCCGCCTTTTGAGGTAGTTTTCGCCTGTTTGTTTGCACATTTTGGACGGTATCTCGTAGATACCGGAATGCACAAAAAGTGCCCACGTTTGAATCATAACTTTTGTAGTAAGTTTTAACTATTTTTACGCCTTCTTCGATTATTATTCGTAAATGGCAAACTTTTCACTACATAAATAACACTTCAGACGACAGGTATTTAACAGCTGACAGCCTTGCCAGACCATCGGTTCTGAACTAAATTGATAATCTGTATAATGAAGATAGCGTAATAAGTTCCATGTGAGAAGGCACCTAGGCGAATAGTTTCTGCTTGTACGGCCCTTTGAGGAATAAACGCTCTGGGCAATATATTGAAAAGGAAAAAGACTCGTTAAATTTTCTACCGATCTATATAATTTTTCAAGTTTTCTTGCCTACTATTACTTTGCGAATGAGACTATATGAAATTGTTTAGCTCATAATCTCTAATGGCTACTTAATATGAGCATAACCGTGTTGTCTATCGTTCAAATTCTTTTTAGAATTAATATTTTACAATTTGAAACAAATTGTTGTACAAAAAATCGATTACGTTTTTAATAACTAAACTTCTACAAAACTTTATCTTTCATGCATTTCTTGTTTCGACAATTTTTATTATTCAGACCCAAATCTACTTTTAAGTTAATTTATATTCTCATGCCACTTTCTCAGAATATTCATTAGTGAGGAGCGAAATGTATTTAATTGGAAGCTTGCGACATTTTTTTTTTCTTTTTGTTTTGTTTTTTTTTTTTTTTTTTTTTATTTAGTATTCAAGGCTGTTGACATTATAAATGTGATGAGTGTGGACAATTAAGAGAGAAAATAAAATTGGAATTATTTCCGCCCACCCTCCGTCTAACCCTCCACAATTCAAAAATTTCATTTGGAGGTACACATACAATATACAATTTTACTGCGGTATTACAAGATAACAAATCTTGGGTTTTCTCCTCGCACAATAAGTTCTTTAAAACTGAAAATGAATCTTGTAAATATTTATTTTGCTAAAACTGTTCATAAAATTAAACGAAATTGTGTTATCATCAACAACTGCAGACTAAACATAAATAAAGATTTATTAGAATGTTTGCATCCACCAGTCCATATATATATACGAGTACATATATATATATATATATATATATATATATATATATATATATATATA
>JAHXMU010000724.1:1113521-1153912 GCA_019455685.1 Philornis downsi | reverse complement strand
ATATATATATATATATATATATATATATATATATATATATATATATATATATATATATATATATACCCTTTGTCCGTGGAGCTGGCATCTGTGTCTTGGCCATAAACAACATAGCTCCACTTTTATCTCGATGTTTGGTACTCTCGCTTTACGTTGTTTGGTTGGCTTCGTTTATGGTCGCAATCAGACACAGACACGGAGGTGTCTGCCACGTTTCAGTATTCGCAATTGTAAATGCACAAAAGTTTTCCAACACCTCAACAAGTGTTGGATAGCTATTGGTAATTGCAGCCATAAACCTCTCACTTGTCGGACACTGACGTTGCAACCTGACGCTGACTCAGGTTGCCTGATTCGAGTTTACCACCTCAGTTTATTGTTTGTTTGCCAGCTATGTCAAGTTCTGCTCATAATGATTCCAGCAGAAGCGAATTGTTTGTTTTTCTATGGGAATTTAAAGTGGAAGTAATCAGTTTACAAGTGATTTCTTTGGCATTGGATGAACATATTTTTCAAACTAATTAACTCGCAATTACCATTAAATGGAAAAGTCGGGTGTTGTCTGTAGTGCCACGAAATTTCAACTTTAAATAGCATTCCATTTGGATATCTGAATATTTGATTATGTGAGTATTAATTTGTTAGCATATACAAACTGCACAACCATACAAAATATTGAAAACATCTGAAATATGGCATTTTAGAATAAATTAATATCTAATAACAAAGTGCCCCTGAAATTAATAAATTTCAATATTAATCCGTTTAAACACACTGTGAGTTTTCATTATGTCTGATAGCAATGTTAGATTACCACATTTTCTTGTTGCAAACATGTCAGCAAAATTTTAAACACTTCACTTTCTGACACCCCTCAAGCTTAATATTTATTGAGGGAATATCACATTACAATGTAGCTGATGAGAGGAGCGTTCCTTTACGCCGCAATTATAATTACGTGAGAGATTTTTCCCCATTATCGTATTCGTAGATTTTGTTGAAAAGTTATTTGGATAAGGGAAACCTCAAGTTTCTACACTCACTTATACCACATTTCAGCTTGTTAACAGATTTTAATCTGTATATGATTACTAACCACATAAACAACGCCCTGGTTACATTAAATCACAAAATGTTGTCGAATTTAAGTTATATTTAAGTGGTGATTTTAATTGATTTTTAAACAGATGTGTGTTGGATGATCAAAAACAGTTTAGGTTTATTTGAAACCGATGGTATTTTGGGAAGCTGGCTCTTTATTTCAACGCTTTAATTACAATTGTTGGTTTCATCTGCGCAGCAGCATTAAGAGAATTCAAAGAATCTTTTAAGCACCCTACAAATCTTTACGCAACGTAACTGCATTTTTATGAGTCAACCAATATGAGTATATTGGTGTCCGTCGGGAAGGTATATTACTTTGTTTTGCCGCCAGTTTGGTAAACATTAATCTTGACAGTTCATATTTGGCAGTCGTAAAGTAGAGAAATGACAAATTTATTATGAAAAAATATTCGATAAACCAACGTGTTTTAATCGCTAAAACATTTTATCAAAATCAGTCATCGATTACTGTGACGATGAGAAAGTTACGTGAAAATTTTGGGAGAAACAACGTGCCAACAAATGGATATGTGAATAAACAGAATAGTCGGTTCTGGGCTATGGGAAAACCCTCAAATTATTCATCAGCCACCTTTGTACCCATTGAAAGTAACAGTCTGATGTGCAATTTGGCCAGGAGAACTTTTTTGAAACTGAAAACGGCGTAACGGTAACTGCCAATGGGGAGCGATATCTTGATATGATTGAAAACTTTTTAACGCCACAACTGCATGCTTTGGGCTTGATTAACATATGGTATCAACAAGACGTTGCCACATCGCATACGGGTACAGCCAGTATTACTATGGAATTACTGCGAGACCTCTTTCCACAACAAGTTATTTCAAGAAATGGCGATGTTGATTGGCCTCCTCGGTCGCCTGATTTGACTGCTCCGGACTTCTTTTTGTGGGGATATTTGACAAGCAAGGTTTACGCAAACAAACCAGAAACGCTTGGACAACTCAAACAATATATTCGTGATGAAATTAATAAAATACCGCGTGAAATGTGTGAGAATGTAATGAAAAATGTGCTCACAAGGGCTCGCATTTGTGAGGCTAATAGAGGCGGACATTTATCTGATATTGTATACCATACATAATTGCCGACATTAAACATTTATCAATATATTCATTCCCTTTCATTTGATCAAAAATTATAAACAAACAAAGTAGTATACCTTCCCGGCGGACACCCTGTATCAATACAATGAATACGTAAGGATTGTGCTGTTTTTGGTTAATAATTTGGCTGCTTGTTCCGAATTTTTGCACTGAATGAAAAACGGTGATAATAATAATCACAAAATAACACCGATCGATCATCTGCTGCACAGTTTACATGAATAAATTTTATCTTACGAATCGCCATTTCGATCATTTCATTCGTGTTCCAAGTGAAGATACCACTTGTGCTCTTATATAGAGCGCCGCATAGGCAATGTTAAGATTTGATCAGTGAAAAAATTTTTTGTTTGTCTTTTTTTTCGTCTCTTTATAGAATTAACTAAATAATACTTGGGAAATTTATGATGGAAAGGCTCAGCACAGAACAACCCGATTGGTTTAGCGTTTGGGCAACAGCCCCTGTCTGTGATCTTCCGTGTGCTGGAAGACCTCGTGCAGCTCGAAATGAAGTGACCATTGCTCGAGTGCAAGCAAGTATTGAGGAAAACCCCGAAACTTCCAGCAGGCGACGTTCTCAGCAGTTAGAGTTGTCTAGGCGGTCTTTGCAAAGAATTGTACATGTGTTACATCTTTTGCCATATAAAATGCAATTGGTTCACGAGTTAAAACCAAATGATGCACTAGAAAGCATTCAATATAGTCGTCTTTAATGTTACTTATGCGACACCATTTATAAGACCCACTGTAAACAATGGTGTCTACGTAGTTATTCAACAAAGTTAGTACCAAGCTAGGAAACAGAAGATTACACTCCAGTGAGTGTAAAAAGCAAAACGCTGTCCCTTATCCCACTCACGCCAAGCAACAGCATATACCCATACCTACGTAGGGAACCATCCTGGTGTTCGGTTTATATTGAGATTGTCGCGGTGTTTGTAGCAATCAAAAATATCATGGTCATACAAATTGTACACCGATCGGTTTAGAATCAAATTCTGAATTGATTTAACGAATTTCTTTTGTCCCTGCATACTGGTAATTGAATTGTAAGTCGCAATTAATTTCAATAATTTCAATTTCAATAAAATTCGTCACATATCCTTCGAGCGAAACACAAACCCTGTTCAACGTAGTTAATCCATCCCATGAATTAAAAAATGAACTTTATAAAGTAAATTAATTTCTGAATTATAAATTATAAAATAAAATTAATTTTCGGAAAATTAAATTGAATTGCATTTAATTAAATTGTATTGTTTCGAATTAAAATTACTTTATATCACTGAACAGTTGAATTACATCGTATTTATTTGCGTGTGGAAATATTATTTCAAACAACCATGTGACTATAAAAACTCCTATTTGTGTAACGCAGGTGTAATTCAGCAGGACACGGAGATCTCATGGTTGAAATCAGCTCTCTTTTTTTGCAAATCACTAACCGGATCACTTCGCGAGCCGCCCTCAACATACGAATAAACCCTAAATAATGTAAGTTAACTGTTGTCTTTTCATCTCCTCCTTCGTAAGTATACACATCCCGCCAAGAACCAAATTTCTTCCACAAAACCTCCAATTTCTCTCGAATAACCTACGTTCCAAATTAAATCTTTATACCAAATCTGACAGATTTACACCCAAGCATTTACATTTTACAAACCCTTTAGGGAATATTCAATATCTGTTCATGTCTTAGCATAACTCTAGATAACTGAACACCCACAACTTTCCACATGTCGTAGTTTTTTCGTAGGGAATTGAAAGCAGTAGGGAAATTCCAGTTAAGCGAACCGACTTACCTACAACTTTACCCAACATATTTTTTTGCTGTAGTGCAAGAGTGTGCGGGGAGCCAGAAGGAGCGTAGTAAACCGCAGCAATGCAGACCATTTTCATTGGTAGAATAAATTTTAATAAACACCTGATGCTCGCTAAATTATACGGAATTCAGTGGGATACAACAAAAAGTATGAATATAGGAATAGACATGCTCGATGGGATCGATCTACAGTTTAACAGTGGTCCCGAATGTCTTAGTTTGAGAAGCATCTACAAGACTTGTGGATTACTCGACTACTCGAAGTGTTCCTCAAACCCATCGAACGTATACTAACCATCACGTCATGCTCGGTCACTTAATTGCACTAAATATAACTGAGCTGACATCAGGTTTTTAATAGTGCGGATACAAACAGATTGCACCACTAGCATGCCTTTTAGGCTGCCAAGCACACAAATTCGATGATTTAGCAAAACTCGGAGAACTTCAGCAAGTTACGGTTTTGCTTCTTTTCTTCTTCGCCTTAAGTGGCGACTGGAATAGACATCCCTATCTATTATACGCCACTTGTAGGAAATAATTCCAAGCGCTTCGGTCTTCTGCGCTTCTTCTCCAATTAGTCATAACAAATATCGACAGTACTTTAAAATCACATCAATGTAATATCTGTCGCTCAAATAATGGCAGGTGGCTGTATCGGGGATTGAACCTGCAATCATGCGAACGATAGTCGCGTGTACTCGTACTAACCATCGCGCCACGGTCGGTCGCTGAATGTAAGAATACTTAGGTTATATTAGACGATTAGCAGAAAATTGACAGAGATTAACACATGTCATTTAACCAAGCAAAGTTATAAAATTGACAAAAAATTAGTCACCACAGTCTATGAAATTTCAATAAATCGGTCACGCACTGCGTGATAGTGCAGTCCACTTTTCATTCTCGAATCACTATATTAATAGTATACTATAGTATTGGATCGTACTGGTACATCAGGTCGAATTGCATCGACACTAATAAAAGATTTGAAAGCTTCTAAAGCTACAGTTATGTTAACTGACTGATAAATATCCTCATTCTATGTTATATTAAAGAATTTTAACTGATTTCCATTTCATTTTCTACATATACATTAACAGAAAGAAAGCGAAGAAAACTTAATAATTAAAATGAGAGAAGGTGTAAATATTTGAGTGTCACATATCAGTTTGGCTTTCTTTTTAAACGTCTGTAACATTTTTATTTATGAATAGAAATCAATAATTTCAAAGCGAAAGTTTCTTATATGGATAGAAGATATTGAAAGTCTAGAATTTGACAGAAAATTACTATTAGAATTTGGAGACAAAAATGACTAAAGAACGAAATGGAGCTGTTATCGATATATAAACAACGATATAAGAAATATTACAATTGGACTTCAAATGTACAAAATATACAAAAACTCAAAAGGTCGGTATTTTTGAGAATCGTCTTTGAGTAAGCCTTAATTGAAAGGGACGGATGACCAAACTGTTTTTTTTCTTTTTTTATGAGGACCAACCCACCCAACTGTAGTCTATTAATTAGAAATTAGAAACGAAAGATTGATGTCTGTAAACTCTGCCCGTTTGAATGGGAGGCGCCAAAAGCGTCTTAACAATACCTTTTTTAATAACTTTTTTAATACCAGATTGTATTTCAATATGTATCCCGCCAAGAAAAAAAGAAGAAATCATTCCAAATTAACATTATTTTCATTGCTTCTGCGAGTGTTATATGAGCATATTTTCCACTTCTTACGAAGCTCTATTCAATAACTTACAATTATAATAACTTAAAGGCGTTTTGAAATATGTTTCCAAATAAAATCGACTTTGCAGTGATTATGCTATATACGAGTATATAATACAGCGTGGCGCAATAGAACGTGCATATTTAAAAAATAGATTAAAAAATAAATAGAAAAGGTATGGTTAAAATAAATCTAAGGCATTGTAGAGTAATAAATGGAGTTTATTTTTTAAAAATAACATCATCTAAATGCTGACCCTCTCTACGACGGCACTCCTCTAACCGCAAACGAAAATTATTGAAAATTTTATTCAGTAATACTGGTGTAATGGCTGCCATTTGAGGTATCCCCACAAAAAAAAAAGTCAAGAGACGTCAAGTCTGGACTACGTGGGGGCCATGGGATATCACCTCTTTTCGAAATCAGTCTGCCAGGGAACATCTGCTTCACCACCGCCATGGAGTCATTTGATGTGTGACAGGTAGCTCCATCTTGTTGGAACCAAGTTCTGGAATTCACTGTTCTTGAACTTTCAATTTCTGGAGCCAAAAATTCGTCCAACATCTCAACATAGCGTTAACCGTGACGTTTTGGCCCAGCGCATTTTCGAAGAAAAAAGGACCAATTATTCCTCTGCCAGAGATTGCTGGCCATACTGTCACTTTAGGACTATGCAATGGTTTCTGGTGTTTGATTTTGGGATTTTCACTGTTCCAGTAACGACAATTTTGACGGTTTACGAACCCATTCATAAGGAAATGAGCCTCGTCAGAGAAAAGGATATTGTCAAAATTGAAAAATCAATTAAGCATTTCATTATCAAATGCGAGCCTTGCTATGAAGTCAGACTCTTTCAATTCTTGTGTTAATTGCAGCTTATATGGATGCAGTTTAAGATCCAATGTTAAAATTCGTTGCAAACTTTGTCGCGATAATTGTAAGACAGACGATCTCTTGCGAGTCGACATTTGTGGATTTCCTCGTACTGACTCCATAACTCTGTCAACATTGTCTTCGGTCCTAGATGTTCTTGAGTGACCATTTGCTTGTGGTTTAAATGTTGAACCGGTCTCTTCAAAACGCTTTACCCATATTTTAATTAAATTAGCACTCGGAGCTTCACTAATTCGCCGTAGTCCATATTCAGCACAATATAGTCGCCTAGTAGCAATATATGAACGAGAGTTCTCGTAAAATGCGCGCACGCAAAATGCGCGACGCTTCACGTCGATAGCGACTAAAACTCCACGAGCCCGCCAACTCAACGATGTAAGCGTCCCCCCGCCCGCGCCTTTTCTACCCAGCAAAAAAAGATGATGCAATATGCACGTTCTATTGCGCCACCCCGTATATAAGACATATTATAACAGAGCAACAGCAAAGAACCAGTACAGAAATTTCAGTCAGATGAACTCATTCAGTTTTGCCTTCACCAAACACAATTTTATCAGAATTTGCAAATTGTTTTCAGAAACTATTCCGAACTAAAGCACGATGAAAGAAGCAAACTTCTAACTTCATAAAATCCTCCGTTTAGAAATTATAGAAGGGCCATTGATTTTTGCCAAATCAAACGTAATGGGCGTGGCAATGCAGTCTATTTTCATTTACAGAACTAAGTTTACTAAACGTCTAATGCATGTTAAATTATTTAAAATATTTGAATATGGTACAGTTGAACGGAAGGACGAGTGTAAGAATAAATGAATTATATTTCTTAATTTGTATATGGATTGCCAGAGAAGGCGTGGTTATCAGGAACTTGGTTAAACAGAGCTTGGAAATTTGTGAGCATCCCCAACATTGACATTTAAAAAGAGCTGATCGATGAATCACATTTTGTAAACAGTTCGTGCAGACTAAGGAAATACAACGTACGAGGTGTGTTCAAAAAATAGGTGAATTTTAAAATTTCGCAGTCTACGTACATTCGACTTTCGATTATTATTTTTTTTATGTTGGTCTCGTCTCAAAGATATGTTGACGGTTTTATCCATATAGCATGTTTAATTTGTTTGTAGAAGGCATAAATACGACGTTTTGCGTATTTTTCTGCTATCGAAAGAAATGGATCAAAGAAGTTGCATCAAATTTTGTGTTAAAAATTGAATTAAGTGCTCAAAAATACTTGAAATGTTGACAGTGGCATACGGTGAAAGTACTCTGAGTCAAAGAAATGTTTACAAGTTGTACAAGCTTTTTACAGAAGGTCGAGAATATTTGAATGATGACTCTCGCTCTGGACAGCACATCAACAACCGATGAAAATGTTGAGAAAGCGAATAAAATTGTTATGGATGGATTTGATGCAACTTCATTGATCCATTTTTTTCAATAGCAGAAAATCGCCGAACACGCAAACTACTTGTCTTATTTGTGCCTCTCACAAACAAACTAAACGTGCCATATATTCAAAACGAGTGTACCAACATAAAAAGCAAATAATAATCGAAAGTTGAATGTATGTAGTCTGCGAAATTTGAAAATTCACCTTATTTTTTGAACACACCTCGTATGTTTGTATTGTTTGTGAAATATGTAATTTAACAGTGTTAAGAGGGCGGTTACAAAACTAGCCGAACTGACCTGTGAATGGTGCCAGTATTTTGGAAAACATAAAACATACGCTTTAAGTTTCAAGGCGCCACGTTGTTTAGTATTTTTATTTAAACCGTCAAAACGAACGACCTCAGTGAATTTGTAAACATGGAAAAAATTTGTCACCGTTATGTAATTCAATATTTATATTTGAAAAGTCTCAGTCCAATCAATATTAAAGCTGAGCTAGATTCTGCTCTGAGAAAGTCTGCTCCTTCGTTTACGACTGTAAAATATTGGATAGCAGAGTTTAATCGAGGCCGTACGAACACCGTAGTGGTCGTCCAATTGAGGTGCTCACGCCAGATATGTTTAAGAAAATCCACAAAATGGTATTGGATGATTTTCGGCTGAAGGAGCGTCAGCTAGCTGGCATTTCTAAAAATGCTATACTCGTACATCGTATTTGAAGATAAGAAGAGCAAAAACAGCATCGTGAAGATGATTTCGCAGGCTTTGGTGGATTTGGCAATATGTCACCGCAATAAAACGGAATTTTTGAATTGAATTATAACCATGGATGAAACATGGGTCCAGAACTTCATAACTGGGACAAAAGGACAGTTGAACAAAGAACAAAGTAGTGGACTGGAATGAGAAAATCGTATCCCAAGAAGACGAAGACGGCATGGAGTCTATTTTTGGATGCGCATGGAAATATTTGTACTATCTTCAGAAAAGAAGAGTCATCAATGGTGAACATCAAGCTGATTTATTGCTGCACTTAGGTGATGAAATTATAGAAAAAAGGCCGCACTTGGCGAAAAATAAAGTGTTGTTTCATCAAGACAATGCTCAAGTTTACACATCCACCATTGCGATGACCAAAATTAATGTAAAGTTCGAATTGTTTTGTTACGCAGCTTTTTTCGTCAGATTTAGCTTCCTCGGACTATTTCCTATCTCAAAATTTGGAAAAATGGCTCGGTGATAAAAGATTTGCCAGCAATGAACAGGTGGAGTCTGTACTTGATGGTTTTATAGTTTTTACTATAAACAGAGCATGGCAGCTTTCGAATAACGCTGGAACAAATGTATTGAGCTAAAGGAAGATTATGTTGAGAAAGAAACATTTTCTAACTTGTTTGTGTCTTCTTTGTTAGGTCGACTAGTCTTGGAAACGCCTTCGTATACATATACCTTCATTCGTTTAAAAATTTAATTTAGTTTAATATGCCTCCCATGCTACGGGCAGACATATTGACACATTTTTACCATTTACACTGCATTTTATTGTGGATTACTTTGAATTGTGGCCTACACTTTTCGAACCTTTAGATGTTGTTTTTGGATGTCAATTTCCATGACGTCTTTTATTACTAATAATATTGTAACGAGTAATGCTCCGATAAACAAAATATTTTGTTTTCACGTAAATGTCATATCTCAATAACAATGTCTGGTTGCCGGTTTCTCAGCCAAATACAAAGCGAGAACACTGTTGCCTTTGAATTCCATTTCGATGACTTCTTTAACTATGACGCAAAACAATATACTTCCGAATGCTTACAAACAATATGACATACTAACGTTTGTCAAAAAATGAGGGCGCTGTCATTAGTCGTTTAATTGCTATGACAGCGTAAAGTTGTTAACACTTCGGGCGTCTACCTCAGTATAACTTTTTTCATGTGAATCGAAAAATAAAAGTTTATTGAGAAGTTAAATGGATGGATGGTGAATGTATTGCAATACATAAAGTATTTGTGGCACCTTTCCTTCGCATGTTAGTATTATTGTCTTTGAGATTTTAATTTTATCCGCTTTGCTCTTACCGCATATTTATGCAGAAATACAAACGGAATTTATGGTTTGTGGTGCTCCGAAAAATTGTTGAATTTTTACGTCATTTTGCATGTACGTGAATTGACATGAATGCGATTTGGGCCTACCCACGCAGAGAACCACGCAGCAACTTTATTGTGCCGCTTCAATGCCCGTTCCTTTTTTTTTTTGTGGCAGATGTAAACTTTGGGAAAAACGGCTTATTTTCTTTTTCCACGGGTCCTTCAATTTTATAACTTCCTACGCACTTCCATGTTCTGTATGAATTGGTAGACATCCCTATTCGTTCAATAATATTTTTATAAGCTGAATGTGGGTTATTCCATTTTTGGCAATCGTAAACGTGCTTTGGAGGAAACATTTTCCTCGAGTGGATCCCAAATACCCCTATATATGCAACTGGAAATTTACGCTATCTACTTTCCTCTGCGCCTCTGGCTCATTATGGCAAACATAATTTTACCTCCATCTTAAGATGAAGGCCATAAACATTCATCCATCTCAGTGCTGCCTCAGCGAATATTGTTATTGCTATGTTTAAAAAACCCTGGTTAACATTAACTCATGTGCCGTCCATTCACACTTCTGAGGAAGCGTTAATAGAATGTTAAGCAAAGACGAAAAGTGTAAGAAATTATGAGTTCATGTTAGTATAACACAACAGATGCTTAGGTTATTACCATGCAAGCCTTTGGAATAAGGCAAAAAAAAAAAAAAAAGCTAAATGAATAATAGCACCATAGGTGTGAGTGGTAGCTGGTTGGTCGGTGGTAGCTACAAACACCAGCCCGCCACTTAAAACATGTGAGACAGTCTGGATTGTCAGCATTTCTTTCAGCGAAAAACAGCTTTCTTCGACGTTCCACTTGCATACTCACTCCTACGTGGCATCGTAAAATATGTGCAAGCCAAGTTATTACTCTGGCGTACATTAATATTTTCTATTAAGTTCACAAAGTGTTTTCCAGCAGCTGCTGATGGGAAAAGCGGTTAAAAAAGAAAATTGCTGAAAATGTCAGAGAAAAGAATTTGATAGCGTGGGAAGAGGATGCCGCTTTAAGCAGAAATACCTTCGGGTGTAAAAGCCAATAACAGAGATATTAAAAAAAAAATAATAAGAAAAAAATAACAAAATTAAAGAAGAACGTGTCCCGCGGGTGTTATAATAACCCATATCTAAATAAAAAATACAATTATATACATTTCTTTAAAACCACCAGAAATTGTCTTAGATTTTCAGAAGAAGAAATTTACACATGCTAAAGTGGTGTGCTTTAAGAAGGCCCCAAAATGTAATGGAGATAAAAGTACAAATTGCTATTAAGTCAACCTCCTAAATCATTGCAAGTAAAAATATAGTAAACCGTATCCCTTTTTCCTTATTTGTCGGTTTTTGTAAACGCGCTACATAATCTGTAATAGTTTTTCTTGGAAAATTCTCTATCGCTTTGGTTTTTTTTTTTAACATACAAAATCGATTAGGCTCACAACTTCAACAATATTTGAATAATGAAATTGACTTATAGAATTATGAATCAAAATTTTAAACAATGCCTACAGTAAACAAAATAATATCTAACAGATATCATTTGCTAAAGAAATGTAAGTGTTTTTCATACAAAATGTTCTGCCTTTAAAGGATATGTGATGCAAAGAATCAAATTAGATTTTAGTTATTAGGTGCGCAACTAACTTCTCTCTTTTTCTTATAAAAATGCAACTTTATTATGAGAACATGTTTACAAATGATTCACTGAAAATATTGCCCATCGCTAGCTACCAGTTTTTCTTATCTTTCTGGCAAAGCTCGAATTCCGTCACGATAAAACTGTTCATCTTTTGAGGCTATCCAAGAATCCATGTCGTCATATGACTGGAACTGCTGGTCAGCTAGACCGTGTGCCATCAAACGCAGCAAGTGACAAACGGACGGAGAAATATCTGGAGAATATGGCGTTTCCTGTTTCAGCGTTTCCAGGTAGATTTTAACGGGCTGAAGAATCACTTTTTCGTGCCTCTCCGCGTATTGTGGGCATTTCTCTTGGTTTCAACAGCTCGTAATAAACAACATCTGTATTTGGTCCCACCAAATACAGAGCATAACCACCGCAGCGTGAATATTCGGTCGAGGCGACGATGTAGAAGCATGACCGGGTAGTCCCCATGACTTTCTTTTTTTTTTTTGGATTGCTGAAACCCCTTCCATTTTTGTCGCCGCAGAAATTGTTCACAGGCGAAAAAACGACATTCTACGTCCCTTGGCTTCAACTCATAAGTAACCCAAGTTCATTGCTTTTGAATCATTCCCAACACATGCAATCGCTTGGAAATGGCTTGGCAGGTAACTTCTAAGCAAGAAGAAAGCTCTACCTGCGTTTGACATGGATCCCCATCAAGCAACGCCGTTAATTCAGTGTCTTCGAAGATTTTTCGTCTTCCTTCATTCGAACTGCCGTCAACATCAAAATCACCGCCTTTAGAGCGACTGAACCAATCTCGACACGTTGTTTCACTTAAAGCAGCATCTCCGTAAACGTTTTGAAGCTCTAGATTAGCTTCAGTCGCCGTTTTCTGTGATTAAAAGAAGAAAATCAATGCTTCCCGCATATGGCGATTATTTGGCACAAAACCATACGTATTCACACAACGAAAAGAATATGACGTCAAAAGAAAATCACAATTGTGTCAAGGCTTTATGTTTACCATATGCCTAAGCTTGGCTCATGACGTTTAGGTTATGGCAGAATCGATTAGCACTTACAGATGGCGCCATCTATTGGCAAACAACGGGAACATGTTTGCGCACCTAATACTTTGGGATCACCATATACATATATAGTGCCTAACACCATTAAATATCAAACAGGCTTGTTAAGTTTTTTTTATTTAATTCACTTAGAATAACTTTATCACCGAACCCCAGTTATAACAAGCTTGAGAGCCATAAGGCCACAGCTTTCCATTGAGCTACACTAAGTGGTAAACCGATTTTGTTTTATAAATCCTAAAGCTTTTGGTGTGAAACATATTAACCTTATATCGAAAAAAGTAGATTGAAATTTCTCGGCAAATTTCGTGGCATTCCGGCTATATAAGAATCTCATACGAAAATTCATATTTAAACTCAAAGTCAAATAAAGTTTTAAAAAATACACCTCAGCAGACATTTTGAAAGCACAGCTTACTACCCAGTGGAAGTCATTCAGAAAGAATCACATTTTCACCACTTCTTAAGATACAATCCATGCATATCTATCACTTAAGTGTCCTTCTAATTCAGAGCCTGTCTATTGCGTTTTTTACGGAAATTTGTTTGGTCCGTTTTTTTTTTAAAAAAAAACTAACTTTTAATGAAAATAAAAATTCAATAAAAATAATACAATAAAAGATCTATTCTTTTGAAAATTATATTTGAAGTTTCATGATACATATATCACTCATGAATATATAGGGGACTTACAATGTGAAACTAACATTGAAACAGCCAATCATGAGCAATTTATGGTCGAATCGTTTCCGATAGTTTTGGTATCAATTGCTGAAAATGTCGATAAATTAATTAAAATCATCAAGTTCGACCGACACATGGAAAGAAAAAAAGACTTTTTTTTAATTTTTTTAATTTATATGCTAAACTTTTGCCGCAAAAATTACAACGTTTCCCGTAAATAAAAGTGTTTGTTGTAAACTTTATTGTAATTGATATGAACGCGCGTTCTCTTACGAGAAAATTGTTATGATTTACTTTTGGGATAAACGAGGAGAATCTTTACGAAGAACGCAGGGATTTAGAATACAAATGCGAAAGACAATGTGAAAGAGAGCAGAAGAGAGGAGAGCAAATTCAAGTTATTTGTTGCACAGGGTGGCGCAATAGAACGTGCATATTTAAAAACTAAATTAAAAAATAAATACAAAAGGTATGGTTAAAATAAATCTAAGGCATTGTAGAGTAATAAATGGAGTTTATTTTTTAAAAATAACATCACCTAAATGATGACTCTCTCTACGACGGCACTCCTCTAACCGCAAACGAAAATTATTGAAAACTTTCTTCAGTAATACTGGTGTAATGGCTGCCATTTCACCACGGATATTCTCCTTGAGCTGAACGATGTTTCTTGGATTATCACTGTAGACTTTGTGGTTGAGGTATCCACACAAAAAAAAAGTCAAGAGGCGTCAAGTCTGAACTACGTGGGGGCCATGGAATATCACCTCTTTTCGAAATCAGTCTGCCAGGGAACATCTGTTTCACCACCGCCATGGAGTCATTTGATGTGTGACAGGTAGCTCCATCTTGTTGGAACCAAGTTCTGGAATTCACTATTCTTGAACTTTCAATTTCTGGAGCCAAAAATCCGTCCAACATCTCAACACAGCGTTCCGTATTAACCGTGACGTTTTGGCCCCGCGAATTTTCGAAGAACAAAGGACCAATTATTCCTCTGCCAGAGATTGCTGCCCACACTGTCACTTCAGGACTATGCAATGGTTTCTGGTGTTTGATTTTGGGATTTTCACCGTTCCAGTAATGACAATTTTGACGGTTTACGAACCCATTCATAAGGAAATGAGCTTCGTCAGAGAAATTTTGTCAAAATTGAAAAATCGATTAAGCATTTCATTAGCAAATGCGAGCCTTGCTATGAAGTCAGACTCTTTCAATTCTTGTGTTAATTGCAGCTTATATGGATGCAGTTTAAGATCCAATGTTAAAATTCGTTGCAAACTTCGTCGCGATAATTGTAAGACAGACGATCTCTTGCGAGTCGACATTTGTGGATTTCCTCGTACTGACTCCATAACTCTCTCAACATTGTCTTCGGTCGTAGATGATCTTGGGCGACCATTTGCTTGTGGTTTAAATGTTGAACCGGTCTCTTCAAAACGCTTTACCCATATTTTAATTAAATTAGCACTCGGAGCTTCACTAATTTGCCGTAGTCCATATTCAGCACCTAGTAGCAATATATGAACGAGAGTTCTCGTAAAATGCGCGCACGCAAAATGCGCGACGCTTTCCGTCGAAGTGATTCATAGCGACTAAAACTCCATGAGCCCGCCAACCCAACGATGCAGAAAAAGGATGATGCAATATGCACGTTCTATTGCGCCACCCTGTACTTCTGTTATTTTCTATCTTCTATGTGATTTGCACATATTTGATAAACATTCAAAACAGATCAATATCAAACGGTGAGAGAGAGTGAGAAAGAAAATGTCCTGTAACAAAGAGAGAGGACAGAAAAAAGTGGAAAGCATTTTCGACGTGTTGAGTAACAAAGAAAAATGTTATTTTTCTAAGGTTACCACCAGCGTTCGGAGATGTAAAGTCGGAAAAAAATGATTGCGAATGTCAAGAATTGGAAATGCCTGTAAATGACGCATACAAAAACTGGGGGACATCACTGGCATCTTCTGGACTGATTTCGGGATGCTCAAAATCAGTAACACCAGTTAGAAACCACCTGGATTTTGATCAAGGTAAAAGCATGTGAAGCATATGTTTTTCGTAAAGATTAAAATTTTTTCAATTTTAAATAGGTGAAGATTATTTTGCGTCTCCTTTAGAATCTGTAATTTTGTCAATCGTATGCAAAGAAAATATAATAAGAAATAGTTTACGAACCATTAATTTAAATAAAATTGAATACGAGTCAATGACATTTGATTATAAATAATTGTAAAATAAACGGTACTATTTGTAACATACATATAAGATTATTAGAAACGTATGAGTACATAAAACTCCCATATTTTTATTTACGTTTACGATAAAATAAATAAATATTTTTCGCAAACGTCCTCTGTTTCCTATAAAAACTATAATATAGTTTGGTGAAACAATACGTCTTTTGCGGCAAAGAAAATAGCATTTTGCCGTAAACGTTTTTCGTTTCTTCCAGGGTTGCCGACTAATATATATGTACATCATTTAAGCCAAACGAAATATTAGTTTATTAGAAAAGTTCTTAATTTTTCAGTAAATATATGTATGTATGCACTGTTTCGATTGCCCAGGAGCTAAATATTGCTCAAAAACCGGTTGGCAGCCACTTGAATAAGGCTGGAGACAATAAGAAGCTCGATGTACGGATGACACACGAGCTAATGCAAAAAGCAACTTTCTGAATCGAATTCCCTTCTGCTAACCCTTGCTGAATCGCAGCAAAATCGAACCATATCTGACAATGCCTCAAAAGACGCGTGTTAAAAACTACCTCAATCGATATTGTATTTTATATTTGAACATTAAAATTCCTATCCGAATACAAATAAGTTATACAATTACATTAGAAGACATACATTAGGAAATATAAATTTATCAAATATACTAACTTTTTGGTATGAAAACCAAGCGTCAATCATTTGACGCTCGTAAACAGAAGGCAAAAATATTCTCAATTCTCAGACCATAAAACCATAAACAATACAATTTTACCTCGTTTTTCTGACGAAATCACAAATGTCGAGGTAATCTGAAGGACTTATGTATTAAGGGATCTTTATATGATCTTTGTTATAGCAAAGATGTAAAAGTTGATTGGCAAAATAACCGCTTTCCGCTTTCTACGGAGAATGCGCATAGACCCGCTTGGTTTTTTTTCCTATCTTTTGACACTATTTTAATTGCCAGCCAGCGACATCACATTAAAACTTATCGATAAGTACGGTACAAATAAACATATTTAAAAAACACATGAATGACAGTGGCGGTAACAACGACTGTCCCATTTTTTTTGCCAATAGAGTAGGTGTTTCTATGAGAGAGGCATTATCGATTGGAATTGCGTTCAAAATGACAAATAAAATGGTGCTTACTTTACATAAATGTGATCATTCTAACTATGCTAAATAAAGCTTTCAATATCATGCAAAAATAATGAATTTCTTTTTACTACATCTTGTAAAGGTTTACCACTACAAATTCAATCATGCAATTGTATTCATGGGCTAGAAATTTAGCGGAGAATGAGGTTTAGTCCTTAGAATAAAGTTTCAGATCGTTCTTAATGAACGGAAATGTAAATATTCCGCAAACTTATTTTGCCTGCCTGATTACGTGATTAAGTATTTTTTTGATATTTTCGCGTACCCATTAAGCAGTCGATTTTCTCCCATATACCATGGTCTATGGTCGCTTTGAGACATCATTGAAATGGAAGCTAAGTATCGTTGTATAATACACGTACTATGTTATTGTGGAAAATATTTCTTTGAAATATATACCTTCATTCTGAAGTATGGAATGTTTAATCTCATAACCCTATTTTGGATATGCGGTAGATCAAATCATATGATCTGAATGGTCCAGTTGATCGAATAGCACTTTACACAGCAGAGACTTTCATAAAATTAAAATTTTCTTATGCTATTGATTTTAGACATTTATTAGAAAACAGCATGCTATTCGTTTTAATTTTTATTTCTTTTCAGATTCAAACATTTTCTTATTTGATTTAGCAGCTTTATCTCACATACCATCACATTTGCTGTGTTTTCTACAATTGAAGTATAAACGCACGGAAATCACCTTTATGAAGGAAATTTAGCAAATTTGTTTATATAAAATGTATAATTTTTATTAATAATGCATTATTTAAATATGTTTTTATAACTGACTTCTTTCCGCCCATATTGAATATCGCACTTTCATTTAATTATTTTTGGTTTTCATTATGCCCTATTTCGTAAACAGAAGGCAGAAAAATGGAAAGATAAAAAGATACGTAGCAAATAAAGTAAAAAGCGCGCAATTCTCAGAGTATAAAACAATAAACAATACAATTTTACCTAGTTTTTCTAGGTAAATGTCGAGGTAATCGGAAATGTCATTGGCAAAATCATATAACAGTCCGTTTCTGAAAAACGAATCAATCTATTTGTTCGTTATATAAACGAACAATTAATTACGATACATCTTTGTAGTTCGCATAATATTTCGTATGGAAGAATTTCTATTTTTACCTACTTGGATTGTTTTTATAGTATTTACAAAACAATGTATATGTAGATGTACGAGGGCGGCCCCAAACCAAGACGACCTAACAAAGAGGACACGAAAAAGTTGGGAAAATTTTTATTTATTTTGCAATATAATCCCCTTTTAGTTCGATACAATTTTTCGACCGATATTCAAAAGCTTCTATACCCTGTTTCTACTAAGAACTGTTAAATTCCTTAAAATAGCCATCAACCGCAGATTCCATCTCTTCATTGTTGGCAAATCTTTTATCAACGAGTCATTTTTCCACGTTTGGAAATAGAAAATAGTCCGGGGGAACTAAATCTGACGAATAAGATGCGTGCTGAAGCCATTCGAACTTTAATTCATTAATTTTGATCATCGCAATGGTGGATGTGTGAACTGGAACATTGTCTTGATGAAACAACACTTCCTTTTTCGCCAAATGCGGCCTTTTCCCTATAATTTCATCACCTAAACGCTGGAATAAATTAACATGATATTTCCTTTCTGAAGATAATCAACAAAAATAATCTCATGCGCATCCCAAAAAACAGACGCCATGACATTGCCTGCAGATGGAATCGTCTTCACCTTCTTTGGGCATGATTTTCTCATTCCAGCCCACTGGTTTGTCTGTTTCTTTTGTCTCAGGTGTGAAGTGGTGTACACATGCCTCGTCCATGATTATAAATCGACGCAAAAATTAGACTTCGTTGCGGTAAAACATCGCCAAACCCACCAAACTCTACTGAAACATCGTCACAACGCTGTTTTTTCTCTATTGAAGCAAGCGCGGCACCCATCTTGCTCACAGCTTTCTTAACTTCAAATCTTCAATCAATATACGATGTAAGGTACTTTCTGAAATGTCTATCATTTCAGATAACTCACGCACCTTCAACTGACCATTATTCATGCAATTCCGTCTTGTGGATTTCCCTAACTGTGTCTGGCGTGGAGACCTCAATTGGTCGACCACTGCGGAGTCCGTCTTGGCAGGTTGTACGGCCTATTTTTTATATATTTTATCAAATATTTGACAGTCGTAAACGAAGAAGCAGACACCCCCAAAGTAGAATATAACACGGCTTCAATATTGGTTGAACTGAGACCTTTCAAATGGAAATATCGTATTACATAACGGCGACCATTTTTTTCCACGTTTACTAATTCACTGAGATCGTTCACTTGTAACGGCTCAAATAAAAATACTAAACAACGTGGCGGCTTGAAACTTAAAACATATGTTTTTTAAGGTTGCCACTTTCTACCAAAATAATTTCCATACGTCATATCGGTTGTTTTTGGGACGGCCCTAGTAGTCGTGGGAAACGTACATAATATAAAATAACAAATTTCCTTATATCTTATGAATGAGTGCTCTTCCATGTACTCACTCATAGGAACATCACAATTTGAGAAGCATTTGCAAGACATGTCAATCATTCGACTACTAGAAGTGTTCGTCAGGCACATCGAGGTGATCGTTATTCAAATAATGATAGATGGCTCTAAGGTGGGTTGAGC
This sequence comes from Philornis downsi, assembly GCA_019455685.1. Lineage (NCBI taxonomy): Eukaryota > Metazoa > Arthropoda > Insecta > Diptera > Muscidae > Philornis > Philornis downsi. Next base: position 1,134,239 of record JAHXMU010000724.1, on the reverse strand, counting down.
ACGTACTAAACATTTTGCCACAGTCGGTCACACGTGCAAATTAAAAAAAAAGCAAATTCCACTGCTATCCATACGGGAGACCTTTTCGTTTACACAAAATCTATTTTTAGACTCACTGAATATGATCTACAGATTAACAGCGATTTCGAATGTACATTTGAGGAACTTTTAATGATTTATCGACTACTCCAAGTCATCGTAATGACTGCCTCTCAAAGAAAAATGGTTGTATCGAGGCTAAAATTCACGATCATATGCATGATAGTCACCTGAGATGACCAATGCTCGACATATAATGATAATATTAATGATGTTTTATTTGTCACTAAGCCAGCCTTACTTGTATTCGAAAAAACTGCTTTGTGGCATAATTATTTCTTTTTAAAATACTTTGCAACTTCTTCTTTAAAATTTCAGAAAACATAAAATATACATATAGTAGCTCTATTTTCCATACGTTTCGGAAATAACAATCATTTTAATTTTTTGTTTTGTTTTTAAATGTTTAATGATTTAATATCTCCAATATTCTTGTGATCTGAAAAACATACAGCTATAGGGAGAAGTCTCTTTAATGGTTTCTAGAAACAATTGCATTTAAATTACATCTACGTTGGATGACGCATGCGCAACATCGTTATTGGTAATTGGTTTCGTTTTGTAAATTTCCCTGAAAAAAAAGTCAGATGCAGTAAAGCCAGGAGATGATGAGACCAATTTTTTGTAGAGTTTCTTGAAATTGGATTATTGGAGAACTTTTTCTATCATAATAAGCCTGGCAACATAACAAATTGGTGCTATCATAACAAAACAAATCTTACTGAAACCACACAGCGTTGAAAGGGATTCTCTCTCTTTTGGCGTAGTTTTGGAAGGAAATTCTCTTTCTGTATCTTTAAGCATAATCTTGGTAGCAACACTCGACGGACATCCTTCATTGAGATCAGTCAGTAAAATGCAATCCATTGCTGTAATATCTTCTTGCCGGTATAACTTTTAAATTTTAAAAAGTGGTTACAATACCCGCCAAATTAAAGCCGAAGGCATTCAAAAAATATATCATTTTCATCACTTCCAACAGTGCAATAGTGCGTATTTATCATTTCCAAAGAAGCGATTTTATGTCCAGCTAAAAAGGCGCATCCAAAGCAGCAAATATTCATCACAACTTGTGACGGGGAAGTGGTGAAAAATTGTGTAATCACCTATGAAATTAACGTAGGGTTGTCATAGGAGGGAAGCACTTTTATGATGCCTCTTCCTTAGATATAATGAAAATCCATATCTTTGGTTACAAATTTTTCAATAGAATTGCTTTTTTATTGTATTTTTATTTGTTATAAAAGTCGGTTTCTTGAAAAAACTGCCCAGAGATCTTAATTGGAACAACGCCTAATGTTTTGTACTGTCGAAGCTTATCATGGTATAGCATGGTCTGCAATCCACAGTACTGGATACGGACATTCTTAGCAACATAGAAATGTATACGATTTATTTGATCCCTAAATATTTATAATTTGTAATTTTTAGAAATAGAATGACTAACTTAGCGTATCGGTCATCATATAAAAAAGGATAGATAAATGTAAACACTTTAAAGCATAACTGCAAATATAAACAATGTTTAAATTACTTCACTACATTGCTTTTGGAAGTGGTTCAAAACTGTTTCGCTGCGCTTCTCCTCCAATTTGTCACACCAAGTTTCGATAGTATTTCAAAAGCTAGGTCCTTACAACGGAGTTTTGGTCGCCCTCTTCTGCGCCGGCCATCAACTTCTTTATCGAAAACCTTTCATACCGGAGCATTTGGGTCCATATGCACAACCTGACCCAGCACAACGTCGATGTCGGCATGTAGCTCATACAGCTGGCTGTTCATGCGACGCCGATACTCTCCCTTAACGATGATGGATCCATACAAATTCGAAAATAAAAATGCTGTTTTACGGTTTAATTTCGGTTTGAAAACCCAAAAACAAAATATCTTTTCTGAAATGTAAAGTTGCAGCAAAGTGACTGCTTTTCATAGCTGTGATATCTGTCATGAAAATGTGAGGAAAACACACCGTAAAAACCGATTCCTTCCTATAACACGGCCATGTTAGATTCGCTGGTGAGTATGCAAATTTTCATCACTTTACTCTAAAAATTGTGGTGAAATTCAACTTCCGCGAATGCACTTCTTTTGCTGGGTAGTGATATCAAAAGAAAAAACAAAATTTTGTACCATTTTGATTCGGGAAAGAAATTAGCATTAAATTTGAGTAAAACTTTTATTCGGTTATTACATTTAGAATGAAATTTTTTTATGCGTATTTTGATTTGGGTATCATAAATGAAAATAAACCTAAACTATTTTCTAGTTTCGTTTCACATTGTAGTCCCTGAACAGTACGTAGCCTTAGGTGAAGTGTAAATTTTTAAGAAGCTCAGAATTATAAAAAGAGGCAATTCTTGATGGCAATACAAGAAGAGGTCCCACATTTCTGTAATACAGACAGACAGGCATCTGCATAGTTCAGATGAGCAGCATACAAAGTGTAAAGAGAAATTGACTCCAAGATTCCTAATTCATTTAATGAAAATTAGTAAGACTTGTCAAAAAGTGGATCAAGAGCTCTTGGGAATCTTAAACAGATTTCCCTAGAAGTTCTAGTTTACGTTGATTTTGGGCTAATCGAAATTGCAAATTTTCTTAAATCTACCGGCTTCTTATTGACAACGAAAAAGGCCATAAAAAGGCTACAACTGGCAACCAAAACTTGTCCATATTGATTATTAAAAACGGTACGTTATTAACATTGTACGACAAAAACATCGGCTATCCATCAGTCGTTAAAGTCCATCTGTTTCCTGTCTCCTCTAATAGGTTCTTATTTTTTAAAATGTGTATACAAAGTAAAGTAAAAGTAATAAAGTAAAGTGAAAGTAAAGTATATACATAAAGTATGTACATTTATAGTTTATGTTCTCATCAACTGAAAAATGCATCATATTGCCTAAATTATGTTCAATTGGTTAGCTGCTTTTAATGCTTTCATACCATATAAAATACGATTTTCGCCCTTAGCCAACAATCGCAATTTGTTTATTTTTTCCCCCCATACATGTGCGTGACGTTGGATTTTCTACTTTCATTTTCGTAATCCAGAATTCCTATAAGAGCCAAACAATGTTTTTGCCGGAAAATGTTAATGTATTCAGCCCATGATCATTAATTGTTAATAAATGTTTTATTATGTTCTGGTATTGATAAATTATAGCGTATAGTCTCAAGGACGAGGGCTGGCAAGAGATAGCTTTCATTATGTACATGTGTGTAAACATGTGTGTACTAAAGTTGTCACGAATATCTACTACACGCATAAGCCAATAATTTGTAGATAACTTACATACATAGAGATAATGTAAATGCTGATTCGAAATTCGGAAACAAACATATTCGTATTGTAGAATTTTGTTTCTGAATTAGAGGCTGTATGGTCAAGGTAATTTTCGGAAGTTATATGATTGAAATACTTTAGAAAATAACTTGAACATAATTGCAAAATATTACTTGCAAATTACAAACGTAATTAATTGAATACCAAATCAGAAATTTCAGTCAGAAAAACTAAAGCAATCGGCATGAATTTCGATATAAGGATATTGGATGAAGATCTGTGTAAGCTTCATCTAATATCCTTATATCGAAATTCAAGCCGATTGTGCTTTAAATTAATTGTTATATCAACTGCCTGAGGATGAGGATGTCGAAATGGACTGCTTGAACCGTAGCCCAAGTGTCACTAAATGATCCATTTCGGCCACCACTATGAGATGTTGGTATATTCATCTCTCCATTCCATTTATAACAGTAGACGAAGTATTGGAAAAATACACGATGCTGTAGCTCTTGACGATATGGGTCGTAAGAAAAGACTTCTCGCAATTCAATTTGGATGGATCAATATATAAAAATTGAAGAAGAGGATGTGTCTCACTTTCCGTTCCCTACTATTGGAGAATTCAAATTGATATTTGGGTGTATATTTTAAACTCGTTTTTAGCTATATGAAAGAAAGATCGACCATTCATATGACAGAAATGGTTACTTGGTCGGATTTCTTTAAGTTTTACCAAACATTGTGAACTAATACAACGAACAACTGCAGCCAACTAATAAGAAATCACAGGAGAGAAAGTGAATTTCACACATTCGGGCATTTTTGAGGGTAAGTACCAAAAGGATTACGACAATTATACCCATTTTCATTCCGAAATCCTTACAACTAACGACAACCCTATTTGAATTTAGTGCAGCTGAAGAAAATACATGAACCTATGAATATATGGTTCCAGAAGGAGATTTATCAATGATATAAGGAACAACAATCTGGGCACAGGGAATATATTAAATTTTTGAGACACATGTCAATTTGTATACGAGGTAGCATAAGAAGCTGGTCGGAAAGAGAAATCCATTTTTCCATTTTTTTCGTTTCATGTAAAGTTAAATAAAACACACATAAAGTCATGATTTCGATGAAACTTTAATTTTATCATAATGCATAGATCTTGTCATTATGTACAAAATACAACGTCATTTAAATGACTGCCTTTGATTTGTTGCAGCAGTGGATTTTTTTGAGATCATAATGCTCACCAAACAGTCATTTGCAATACCTTTTCCAACATCACTTCTGGGTTCTCCGCGCCCCATAAGCGGCAGTTGTGCTTGTTTACATAGCAGTACAAAAAAAAGTCTAATGGCGTCATGAACGTGAAACGTGAAATTATGCTTTCTGGAAACTTATCATGCAATAAAGCCAAAATCGGTCATGTTGTGTGGCTCGTGGCACCCTGTTGTTGAAACCACATATCGTCCAGTTCATAATCTTCAATTTCAGACTAAAACAAAGTCGGTTATCATACCGCTATAGCGCAATGAATTGGCGGTAACGGTTCCTCCAGCTTCATTTGCGAAAAAAGAGCCCAATAACATCTCCACACCATAATGCGCACCTAATAATCACATTTTCCGAATGCGATGGCTTTTTCACAATCACCTCTCCGACTAGAAATGCGACTACTTTGCTTGTTGTGATAACCGCCTAGTGAGAAATGAGCTTTATTGCTGAAGAAAATTTGTTCGATTGAAAGTAGACTTTTGAATCACTACATTGTAGTAAGTTTTAACTATTTTTAAGCGTTCTTCGATTGTTAAACCATTCTTATTCGTAATTAGCAAACTTTTCACTAAATAAATAACGCTTCCGATGGCAGGCATTTAATAGCTGACAGCCGTACCAGAGCGATGGTTTTGAAACCATTAAATGGATAACCCATTGTATATCATTTGATACGGCAAAAATGTAACAACTAGAAGGATGCGTTTAAAGTACTAAGAATATTTTGACCAGATGTGTTTCATATGTTTTAAAGTCGATTGAGCGATGTTAGACTGTATGATTGATAGGCTGCCGCAAATATTTATGGAACTTCTTAAACCCTGAGACATTCTAATATTTTTCCCGATCATAACCGGGGTTTGTAAATAAGCTTTTTTTGGTAGCTTCCATAGAAATTTGGCAAATTTCTCAAATTAAATTTCTATCTTGTAACTCCTCACCCGTAACCTACAGCAGTCCAAATGTCTACCCGTTATATTGTTTCATAATTCCTGCTAAAATGTGAAAAAAGAAGACCGCTTAACCCCACCTCTTCTGGTGCCTCCCATACAAATGACAGATTTAAGCCTGGCTTCATATCTTCCAACCGGTTGCACTTGGTTTTGCCAAATTTAGCACACATAGTAGGGTCTCAGAATGAGACCATTCTGGTATGAGGAGTTTCAAGGTGCCCCATTGTTTGGTACTTTTATTTAAGCCATCAAAATTAAATGATCTCAGGTATTTGTAAACATTGAAAAAATTGGTCACCATTATGTAATTCAATATTTCCATTTGAAAGGTCTAAGCCCAACCAATATTAAAGTCAAGCTAGATTCTACTCTAGGGAAATCTGTTCATTCGTTTACGATTGTAAAATATTGGGTAGCAGAGTTTAAACGAGACCGTACGAGCAGCCAAGACAAACACCGTAGTGGTTGACCAATTGAAGTGCCCACGTTTAAGAATATCCACGAAATGGTATTAGATGATCGTATAAATCGACTGCAGGTACGTGAGCTAGTTGAAATTATAGACATTTCAAAAAGTACTAAACATTGTGTATTAATCGAAGGTTTGAAGATGAGAAAGCTGAGCGCAAGATGGGTGCGCCGCTCTATAAAATTATGGAAAAAAGTCCGCATTTGACAAAATAGAAAGCATTGTTTCATCTAGATTATACTCCATCCACTATTGCGATAGCCAAAATAAATTAATTAAAGTTCGAATTGCTTCATCACGCACCTTATTTGACAGATTTAGCTCTCTGGGACTATTTTCTATTAAGAATTATGAAAATTGGCTCGGTGGTAAAACATTTGCCAACAATGAAGAGGTGAAGTCTGCGGTTGATGGCCTTTTTATGGAGTTTGACAGTTCTTATTATAAACAGGGTATAGAAGCTATTGCATATATCTGGAAGAAGTGTATCGAGCTAAAGGACATTATGTTAAAAAATAAAGAAAATTGTTGCCAACTTTTTTGTGTCTTCTTTGTTAAGTCGGCTAGTTTTGGGACCGACCTCGTGTATGTAAGTCAATTCATCCGGCTGAAGTTTCTATACTGATTAATGTGTCCGACAATATCGTTATTAAATTTTGGACCATATAGAAATCTTACATCAACAATTACTAAATGTTATACATAAAAAAAGCTTAGTAATTAAATGCGTCTCCGACATATAGTTGTGTTTTGAAGTCGTCATGGATGCAGGGTATACTAATTTAAATATACCCTACTATTTGAAGAATTGTAAATCGATATTATCAACTTAATATTATCACCTGCACTTTACTAATAATTGAAAATTCGTACACAGTTTAATAGCAGCAAATAGAAGTACGTGACAAATGGAGCTAACAATGGCTTATTTAATAGAACAAATTGCTAGACTTTCTTCGTAGGGCTGTCCCATGAGCCTGCAATTATTATTATCATTATTTGCATTATTTCACTATGACCAAAGAATGATGTATTGTATTAAGCCATTAATTGATACGATTGTTTTGTGTGTTTTCTGAAACCTTTTTGTGTTCACTCCTTTGAAGGTAATCCACTCGAGCAAATATTGTGTGTAAATGCTATAATCTCTCACGTTCTTAAAGCTATCACGTTCGCAGCGAATACTTTAACTTTTGTTTAGTTATTCACATTTTTTATTTCAAATTTTCCGCTTTTTCGAATATTTCATAAACAAATACAATCACAAAATGCTTTGAAGCAATAAATTAGACGTTTCGTTATAAATTTTATTTCGAAATTTTGCATTTTATTTTTTTATTTGTGCTATAGCTTTCTTTCTTTTTCAATGCCAAATCTTCACAGGGAGCATTTTAGCTTGTTGTGGCACTTTAAGATATAAATTGAATACTTTGAAATTGGTATTTTATTTGCAAACACTTTATTCAACCTCTCACAAATTCTTTAAGCTATTGAAAACCAACCATTAAATACACAAATTTTGTAAATGTTTTACTAAATCCGCTGCCATACTTGAGATTTTTTTATTTTATTTCGAGTTTTTTAATATTTAGTTTTCGATATTTATCATCTGTTTGAAGTTAGCTCTACTCATTCTTAAGAGGCAACGAGCATTTGACAACCGCAAAATCTCAAGTCCACACAGACGAAGAATTTCAACAAGACTACCGTTTTCAATGAAAGTTGCAAACTAAATAAATCTCAGGCAAATGCTTTAAAGTTTTTCCCTCAACACAGTCAAGTAAGCCAGCAGCTACGGGGACTGAAATCACCACATACTCGTACATGACTGTAGGTATAATACATGTATGTGAGTAGCCATGTGTGAGGGTATACTCGTATTCGTATAACAGATATTCAGACTCAGCACAGAAATAATCGAATTCAGCAGCAGTGGCAGCAGAGATACAATGGATACAACACCACACATACTTTTTGTAATGCGTTTGCCTGCTCCTCACTGCGATGGGAGAGTGTGGTAAGCTGCGCACTACAATGCTCCTCAGATACTGCAGCAAGCTGAGAGGTATTGCTAGAGACGGAAACTAGGAATTGAGACATCACTCGCTGCGATAGAGCACATCCATTATTATCCACCCAAAGCAGTAGAGTTTTCCCAAGCCCTTAACCGGTGAATTTCACTTAAATGCGAAGCCATCAGGTGCAAGAGACAGCGATTGAGAGAGAGATAGAGAGAGAGAAAGAGAGAATAGGCGAGTCACGTTGCTTCTCTCTGTAGGCTAACCAAACTATGCTTTGCATTTATTCTCCTCCAATGTTATCGCTGTACAATTTTCCTCCTGGTTTTCTTGTGTTTCCAGAACACTTTTCCAATGTCAGGCCCCCGCTACAGATTGTTAAAATGTTTTGCTTCCATCTCTCCCAGAAAGAAAAGCGTTAAAATGGTCAAAACAAATGTCGTGGCTGTTAGCAGACAGCGTTTGTGTGTATGTGTATGTCCGAAATGTGTTTAGCCGCTGCAAGCGTTTGTGTGCCGCAATAACAGCCGCAACATCATCAATTGCATGCACAACACATGTGCGGCATCAGCAACAACTGGTTTGCTTAGTTGGCCGATAACAACAACATGTTGATTGTCTAATCACATTCAATTGGCAAACATCTTTTCGCCCGGCGCCTCGACCCGCCACGCCGAGCCACGCCACTCTTTACGAGCCGAGCTGCATTGTCTTAAGTTGATTTGTTAGCGGTTTTGCATGTCTAGCTTGAGTAATGAAATCAAGTTAAGTAGAAGAAGTTGTAACAAAAAAACGCGGTTAATACATAAATTATTGCCACAAAGTGGAATTAATTATAAAAACCATAAACTTGTTGTGAAGCAGTGATATTTTGCAGAATCATACAGAAATAACAAACACGCTTTACTACACAAATAAATATCTGGCCTGAGAACAAGTCAGAACAAGTTATAAGGAAATTATATTATGGCAATTACAATTCTCCATATTTTGTCCCCAACTAAATGAACAAAGGAAAGTTAGACAAACTGACAAAACAGAATTCCTGCGAAGGTCTTATATAATTAATTTTCAGGCAGTTAAAGTTTACATTAGGCAGAGAGTTGGTGAACACTTTCTATTTGGGACGGAGGCAGAATGTCAGCGTTGGTATCTTAAAGTTTTGGTATCTTAGAGAAATTACTTAGACTTAAAGATACCCTTTACTATTATCATTGCAATCTCCTAAAGTGTATGAATTAGATCATTCTGTAAATGCTGTGAATTAGATCATGCAGTAATAAAATCCTAGACTGAAAATTAAGTATAATTTTTTGTTAAAACAGTTGAGGTAACCGCCCCATCTTTGAACCACTATTTCCGCTAATGTAACACTTTTTAGTCCATTCAAACCGCTGTTTTGATTCAGTTCAATGCTTTAAGTTACAATAAATACGATCCAAAACTAACCGACTTAACAAAGAAGACACAAAAATGTTGAGAAATATCTTGTTTATTTTTCAACTCCTTTTAGCTCCATGTACTTTTTTTTAAAGATATTCAATAGCTTCTATACCTTGTTTATAGTAAGAACTTTCAAACTCCTTAAACTAGCCATCAACCGCCGATTCCATCTCTTCATTGTTGTCAAATCTTTTAAAACAAAACTATTTTTCCAAGTTTGCAAATAATAAATAGTCCGAGAAATCTAAATCTGACGAATAAAGTGAGAAATGAATCAACTCGAACGTTAATTCATTAGTTTTGGACATTGCGATAATGGATGTGTGAACTAGAATATTGGTTTGATGAAACAACACTTTCTTTTTGCATTTTTTTTAATCATTTCATCACCTAAACGCTGCAATAAATTAGCATAGTATTTGCTATTAATGGATTTTCCTTTCTGAAGATAATCAATAAAGGCAATCCCATGCGCATCCCAAAAATCAAACGCCATGACCTTGCCTGCAGGTGGAACAGTCTGTGCCTTTTTGGAGCACGGGTTTCCCACTCCAGTCTACTGCTTTGACTTTTCTTTTGTCTCAGGTGTGAAGTGGTGCACCCATGCCTTATCCATGGTTATAAATCAACGCAAAAATTCGACTTTATTGTGGCGAAACATTGCCGAACCCATCAAACTGTACTGAAACCTCTTCACGACGCTGGTCTTGCTCTATTGAATGCAAGCGCGGCGCCCATCTCGCTTTCTCATCTTCAAATCTTCGGTCAATATACGATGTATAGCACTTTTTTTGAATTGTCTACAATTTCAGCTAGCTCACGCACCTGCAACCGATTTATACGATCATTGTGCAGACCTCAATTGGTCCACCACTACGGTGTTCGTTTTGTCAGCTCGTACGGCCTCGTTTAAACTCTGCTACCTAGACGAACGAGCATATTCGTCCAGAGTAGAATGTATCTCCGCTATAATATTGGTTGGACTGAGACCTTTCAAATAAAAATGTTGAATTACATAACGTTCACCAATTTGTTCCATGTTTACAAATTCACTGAGATCGTTCACTTTTGGTGACTTAAACAAAAATACTAAACAACGAAGCGCCTTGAAACTTAAAGTACATATTCGATAAGGTTGCCACTTTTCATCAAAATAATTTTTTTTAAATCATTGCTATCAGGAGAGTTAATTTTGTGACGCTCTTGTACGTACCCGGTAAATAGAAATTGAAGTATTTCTCAGAGAATTATTTTTTTCACAGCTTCCAAAGCGATGCCTTGGATGCAAATAATGTCAAATTTCATTCAAGTTATTCTAAAGAACTTCCACAGATGCCAAAGTAATGCAAATAATCTTAAACTCATTGAACATTTTCTTGTGAATTGGAGTCAATTTGCCGAGTCATAAATGACTCCGGCGACGGTGCGACTTATATTATGTTCATGCGAAAAATAGTAATGATCAGAAATAGTTCCTTGGATGCGAATAATGTCAAAATTGTTCTATGGAGCTTACAGTGGTGTCAAAATAATGCGAATAATCTTAAGCTCATAGAACATTTTCGAGTCAATTGGAGTCAATTTATCAAATGATCATCATAAAAGCACACTTTCATTAGTATACCGAGTCACAAATAATAGCGGCGACGGTGTTTAGGAGAAAAATAGTAGTGATCAGCTCCAAACAGGGGCTACTTCATTTCTTGGAATTTATTCGTGACTTTATCATCACTTTAATTTGGCTTCTAAAATGATGATCAAGAAAACGCCAATGGGAACCGCAAAGGAGTCCCTTAGCAAATTATTTTTTTATTAAGTGTGTTTCCTCAAATGGAATGTATCGTCTGGATTATTTCAAATATGTAGTATTCAATGCACCATTTGTAAGCCCTACTTGGCTCATTTGTTCACAAATTGTTGACTTATCTTATTCTCCTAAGGACGTATTTTCAATTGCCGCATTCACAACTAAGACGGTCCCTCGAAGTGGTTTCTTTTCATACCTATAAACCCATACTGCATATTGATTTTAGTTAATGAACAAATGGTAAATATACCTATAGATAATAAAGGGAGTCCGAACAAGAACGCAATATTTAAATTTGGCGCCATTCGAAGTGTCATTGTTTGACATTTGAAATTGAATTGAATTGAATTGAATTGTTATTGTTTGCTAGTAGAAGGTACGAGGTTAGTAAAAATGGAGCTCTGCACGAGTGCACAACGCATTCTCATTGTGAAATTGTTCTACCAAAATGGTGAAAGTTTTGCGGCTACAGTTCGCAAATTGCGATCAATTTGGGATCACAGTAATGCTCCAAAAGAGTCAACTGTAAAGAGATTAATGGATAAATTTGCCAAAACTGGGTCTGTTAGTGATGTAAAGACAACAACGCGCCATCGACCAGGTCGATCGACCGAAAATTTCGCAGCTGTACGTGATGATGTCACTCAAACTCCATCCACCAAATCTCCAAATCCACTATGCAGTGAATTTTGACGAAAGATTTGCATTTTCATGCATACAAAGTTCAATTGACTCAGGAACTGAAGCCAGCTGACCGTGGACAACGAAGGGAATTCGTTAGAGAGACAGCATGAAAATGCTGATTTTGCCGATAAAATCATCTTCAGTGACGAGGCCCATTTACATCTTGATGGCTTCATCAATAGGCAGAATTGTCGTATTTGGGCTGAGGAAAATCCTCGAGTGATTCACGAGAAGCAAATGCATCCTCAATGTGCCACTGCGTGGTGTGGGTTTTGGGCTGGAGGAATCATTGGACCTTTTTTTTATGAAAATGAGGCATGTCAAGCGCAAACAGTCAATGGTGTTCGGTATCGTGAAATGATAACCAGTTTTTTTGCAATAAATACCTTTTCATTGAAGATTTAAATAACGAAAGTGTTTCTAGTGATTTTAGCTGTTGTGGTAAAATATTGTACTGACTACTACCAGAATGTTCTATACGCTGTTTTGTTGTTTCAGATCGACACATAGCTACTCTCAAATTGTCATTATTTCTCGTATTGAAAATATACTGATTTCGGGAAAAATTTATCGTGTGATGGCCAATACTATGCAAACATTTGAAAACATATATTAGCAATTTTAATTTATAACAACCATATACTGGCAAAACCGTTGGAAAAACATCTCTATACAGAGAAAGCGTACAATATGAAATTGGCAAGTTCGCTACAGCTTTTAGTGCTTTATTCTGTTGTCGTTGGAGTGATTTTAATTCAGAACTCTTTTTATAACCATACATAATGGCTAAATAGTTATAATGACTTTGAACTAAAGCTTGAAATATTAGAAACTTAGTATTTTGATCGAATTTATTTCTAAATTTATACAATAAACCTATGGCAGGTGATACTGTAGACTTTAGATACTCTATATGCAGTGTCCAAGAAAGATTACTTTGAAAATATAATCCCAAATATTTAACTGAATTAACTTCTGGAATTTTTTCCCCATCTACGTATATACTAAAGCTGTCGTTGAACCGACAATGTGGCCTAAATCTTATCAATTTCGTTTTTTTTTGGATTAAGGGAAAGTTTATTAATACGCAAATACTCTATTAATAGACTTGCTCCTCGTTCTATGTATGGCCTCACAGCCATTTCATATTTATATGGATAAAAAATAGCAATATCATCAGCGTACACAAACATTTTACCTGATAAGTCAATATTTTTCAAGTCATTTATATACAGAGAAAATAACAAGGGACCCAATACACTTCCCTGGGGGACTCCATGCTCTACTGGTTTTAAAGTACTTTTACTATTATCAATTTGTACAAATTGTAACCGCTTCGTCAAATAGCTTTTTAAGAGATGGATAAATACAGGGTGGCGCAATAGAACGTGCATATTGCATCATCTTTTTTTGGGGAGTAGAAAAGGCGCGGGCGGGGGACGCCTACATCGTTGGGTTGGCGGGCTCATGGAGTTTTAGTCCCTATGAATCACTTCGACGGGAAGCGTCACGCATTTTGCGAGCGCGCATTTTACGAGAACTTTCGTTCATATATTGCTACTAGGCGACTATATTGTGCTGAATATGGACTACGGCGAATTAGTGAATGTTGAGAGAGTTATGGAGTCAGTACGAGGAAATCCACAAATGTCGACTCGCAAGAGATTGTCTGTCTTACAATTATAAGCTGCAATTAACACAAGAATTGAAAGAGTCTGACTTCATATTAAGGCTCCCATTTGCTAATGAAATGCTTAATCGATTTTCCAGTTTTGACAAAATCTCTCTGACGAAGCTCAGTTTCTTATGAATGGGTTCGTAAACCGTCAAAATTGTCGTTACTGGAACAGTGAAAATCCCAAAATCAAACACCAGAAACCATTGCATAATCCTAAAGTGACAGTATGGGCAGTAATCTCTGGCAGAGGAATAATTGGTCCTTTTTTCTTCGAAAATACACGGGGCCAAAACGTCGCGGTTAATACGGAACACTATGTTGAGATGCTGGTCGGATTTATGGCTCCAGAAATTGAAAGTTCAAGAATAGTGAATTCCAGAACTTGGTTCCAACAAGATAGAGCTACCTATCACACATCCAATGACTCCATGGTGGTGGCGAAGCAGATGTTCCCTGGCAGACTGATTTCGAAAAGAGGTGATATCCCATGGCCCCCATGTAGTCCAGACTTAACGCCTCTTGACTTTTTTTTTGTGGGGATACCTCAAACACAAAGTCTACAGTAATAATCCAAGAAACATCGTTCAGCTCAAGGAGAATATCCGTGGTGAAATGGCCGCCATTACTGAAGAAAGTTTTCAATAATTTTCGTTTGCGGTTAGAGGAGTGCCGTCGTAGAGAGGGTCACCATTTAGATGATGTTATTTTTAAAAAATAAACTCCATTTATTACTCTACAATGCCTTAGATTTATTTTAACCATACCTTTTGTATTTATTTTTCAATCTATTTTTTAAATATGCAGATAGATAAATTCTAAAATTGACGCATTTAATCCCTGTATGACTAAATCCTTGTCCTTGGCCTAGCGAGTCAATTTGGGAAATTTTCAACCTTGCCGTCATGGGCGACAAACCATCGTATCACCAGATAAGTAAATTGACATAGCGATTTAGCTCTATTTTTTCGGTGAAAGTTGGTATTTTCTTCTTTTGTTTTTGTTTTGTTTTGTTTTTTTCAATAACCACCTCCCGCAATCGTACGAAGTCATAGAAAAATTGTAGAAACAATTGTAGAAACAAAATTGTAGAAACAATTTTTCTGTAGTGAATTCATTCCCTCAGTGGACAAGTCTTTTCCTACTAGATCGATTTTTGCTCAATTTCGTTTCAAAACTGCATAAAATTTGAGCTTATTTAGTATATAACAGTACAGTATTTAAGGTTTTCTTTGTGTGCTTATTATATGAATAACGCGAAAGACCCAGGATATGCAGGCAGATCAATAGCTGACGACGTAGATTTATATGATTTGAATAACCAACAAGGATGCGTATACTTTATGCGGTCTGGTTGTTACAAAAGACCTGACAAACTAACTGTAACCTAACAAATACAAATATTTCGTATCAGGTAAAGAGGATTTTTTAATAATTTAAATTGCACAGTATAAAAATGAATGAAATTGAATATAAAAAGTGCTATTTTACATAAGAAAGAAAAAGGGATGGCATATTATCATTTCTCTTGCATGCGTATGGGGGCAACCAAAACTCCGTTGGAATTATCAGGTTTTTCAAGTACTATCGAAACTCGGTATGGCTATTTGGAGAAGAAACGCTGAAGACCGGAATGCTTGGAATTATTTTTTATTAGATAAGGGGGTCTATTCTAACAGATTAGGATGTCTCCTTTTTTTTATACCTATAATTGTATTTATTAATTCATGTACAAATATATATCAGATTACTCAAATGGCCTCAGCGCCCTTAAGGCATGTTAGAGGCAAGTTGGCAAAAAAAGCATGAACAAAGTAATTACAAATTTAAATATTATTAAAATTATAATTATGTATGAAAGAAGAGACAAAAAAAAAACATGTAGTGTATAAAAAATTATGTCAAAACATACATGTTTTGAATCCGTAAAATACTTTTTAGGATTATTCCGCAATTACATAAGAAGCGTTTCAAGGTTCTATAAAAATAAACTTTTTAGTTCACGTTTGAAGTGTGATCTTAGGTGTTCTTAGATTTTGTTGATGTCTTGTACACATAAACGATTGGTTCTGGGAAAAACTAATGGTACAACAGCCAAATTTGTTCAAACTCTTAAAAACATACAAGAGTAATTGATATTTATAAAGTCTATAAATAGGCAATATGGATTTACAAACATTAACATACAAAGATATAGTTGAATAAAAATTTGGTAAATTGTAAATTATTTTCAGTTTGTAATGATTTCATAACATTTGTCCTTTTGTAACCATATATTAACGCCATGTAATTTAGGTGACTTTGAATAAGTGCTTGATAATTCTCTTCTAGTCGTCATTTAAGAAAGAAAGAAAGAATCGTATGCACGATAACATTTTTATGGCGTATCATCTCTACGGAAGGATAACAATGCTCGTATTATCTCGTATTAGCAAACCAATTTCATGGATTTTATTTCAAACACGTTGAGGAAGATCCGTTCTATAAGTTTTGTTTTCTACACTATTTCTCAGAATCCATGTTTTAAGTATCAAATTTTTTACTTATGCAATTTCGCATTAATAAAAAGTCATAAAATGTATTAATTATCGTCTATAAATCAAGGCGCAAAACCACATCTTTACTCACCCTTTTGCTGGGCATTTAGCGTCACTGTGAGCGCATAATTGTGTAGTTGGCAAAACGCTTTTGTTTTTCAACATTGACGGATTTCAACTCATTTTTAATTCCACGACTCTGTTGAGAGGCAACAAACCCCGATCAGTTATCCGATAACAGTAAATAACGGAAATATAAATTGATCTTTAGAAAACAATTTAAATATAATATTACACGTTTTTGTATTTCTTATTTAATTATTTATCTATTTATTTTTTTTTTTTTTCTTTTTTGTTGAATTTCAATTAATGACTTACAATTTTGTTTACCGTTTACTTAACAATCGCATCTAAATTGATGTCATTTGATATTGAAAGTGCTATTAGAGGGGTAGGGAGTGCAATGAATAGTTGGCTATGGAGGGAAATAACAAATTACGCTTAGTATCACAGATCAAGATATCATAATCTCTTTAAGTCTCTACAAAAAAAAGAAAAAAAAACTCATAAATATGTATGTTTTTACAGCTTTTATAATAGGTTGTAAACGGTCGGAGTTAAGTCGGGAATATTAACAATTCAGGACAATTTTTGAGGCACATTGTTTTCAATATAATGGACTGATACTAAAGTTTTGTGTGAAAATATTCATATTCAAACGCATTCGAATGCATACTGGGAATTCGAATTACACTACATAGAAACAAATGCAAATAAACAAAATATAATTTCTTACGGTGACTTCTGTCCATCCGCCATCGGCAGGCCAATGAACGATTTAACAATGATAATTATTATTGAATGTCTTATGTTGACTCTTAATAACTTCTACAATGAGTGTAGCTTAATAATCTTATCGCCTCACTGAACTATATCCTTCAGTGGGCGTATCTAGAAAGAGGACTAAACTGATAAAAATGCAATTTCCTTAAAAGTAATTGTTAATACGGGGGATTGATCGGACGGTGTTTTTATTTCATATGAAAGAGAATGTTAAACACGGGGGGTTAAAGAATTTATAATTCAATGATTTTAAATTATTGTTTAAGTTTTACCTTTTATTTCTGGGGTTTACAAAATGGAGATCAGTTTACCAAACAGGAACTTTAAACCCTCAAATACGTAGTTTATATATCGGATTTAAAATGAGTACTGATGCTTGGGCGATCGCTTGCTGAGAGTTAGAGTACCGCTTTATTACACTGCTAGAACAGTGAAGTGAAAAACTCTTTTCTTAGCCGTTGTGGGTGTGTACTTAATAATTTTGGGTAGATGGGTGTTTCCTAGGATGCTTTGTACCGTTTACCTATAAAACGCAAGCCTCTCTACCCGATCCTGTAATTAAGCAGGCAAAGGATGATGCTTGCGTACAAAAACAAAGTAGTGTGGCCTTGTGCCAGGCGCCCTAGGAACAGGTGGATTATGTCTTGGGATTCACCTATAACATGACATCAAACTGATCTTGGAACTCGTTTTTCAAAAACCAAGTAAAGGGGAGAGTCATAGTTAAACAAGACACAGCCTGGCAACAAGCCGTCGGGAAATATCAGAAGATTTATCTTTTCCGTTTCTAATAGTTGTGTGGCCAGAGAGATCTGGTTAATAGACTATGATTGGAGCCTGGCATGCTTTGCTGTGTTGATATTCTCTCCTCGGACATTGAAAATCTATGCTGTAGATAATGGATTACCAGTTCCATGCGAGGTATGATAAAGCAAAACTGATGTAGCTTGTCAGCGAAACCCAGACCAGAGCTTCTCTTCTGCTAGCACGGGTAACCAGGGGCCCAAGGAACATTGTTCCTTCCTGGTCAATAGTGTTGGACCGCTAGTGGGAGCATCGTACTGGTTGTGGTTGCCCGAACAAGTGTTTTTAGTGCTTTTGCGCTGCTTCAGGTTGTGTTGGTGAAGGGAGGCATTACACTGTTCATGTCTATCCGAGCTCTTCCTAGATTACCTCAACTCCTAACCTGGAGGTAGCTCACTTCATACCAAGTGACTACAACGGTACTTTGGCCGAGAGAGGTAGCGGGCCCTGAGGAAGTTTTCCCAAGGAACCTACTTCTAATCTCTGGTAGTTCGACTAATCCTTTCGGGATTAGTTTGGGTACCCCAAAGGGGCGCTTGCTGTCGCAAGAAGAAAAGAAATACAACCAAGAAAAGAATAATAGAAAACAACACCTGTGTGATGGCATACCATGGGTAAGGCTATCAAAGCGAGACTCACGTAAAACCTACACATTTGATTTGATTCGTACTTAAAAATTAAAACTTACAACTATCAGGGTAAGGAAAACTGCGCACGTAGACAGTAGTCATCTTCCGAAATATTACATTTGTGCTGACCAATAGTGCAGCCATCAAAACACTTTCCAAACGCATTTTTCCAAAAAGGACTTCAGTCCCAGTGTCGAATACCCTTTTATGGCTACTATTGACTAAAAGAAGTGGTAATTCGAGTTTTAGAAAGAAAAAAATCCGCCAGAGACAATTCAGGTGAATATGGAAGTTTTTCTATGATATTTTTTAAGTTGTTGGCTATAAAATAGTTCAAACTGATAACTTTATGAGATGAAAACTTGTCGTTGTGCAAAATCCATAAATTTTCTTCCTACAAAATTTGCTCTCTCAAACGCTGCCTAATGCATTATTTATCATCTGATCTTCTAGCAAAAATTTCAAGTGAACAGTACCACGATAACCAAAGAAAACAATCAAACTCACCACGACTTTTAATGAATTTTGACGTGTTTGTGGCTTCAGCTCAATAGGAAATCGCAATTCTAAACTTTGTTTTGAAATCCAAGCCCCATCACCAGTTACAATGCGTTTTCTGAACATGGGGTTGGAATTGACTTGTTCTACCATAATGTCAGCGACTTTTACGCAATTGAGTTTTTGAAGAAAGTTTATCTCATTCGGCACTAGTCGAATGGCAACGCGTTTCATATCGAAATCTTTTAAAATGGCACGGATTGATTCTTGAGGCACAGGAAGTTACGCGGCTACCTCTCAAACGTAAATGATGATTTCCAGTCATTATTTGCTTCACGTTATTGATGTTAATTTCGGTACAGAACAATGAAAATTTTCTACCACATCACGACTGTTTTTAAAAGCAGTGTACCGCTCATAAGCACGTGTTTTTGATAATTCGGTGCAGGAAATTTCATGTGATATATAAAGTTTAATACAAATTCTTTGGTCGAAATTTTCATCTATTGTAAAAACAGCAAAATACGCTTGAGATGAACTGACAAAATCGAACACTGCAAATAAACTAAACTATAGATCGTCATCCGTATCAATGCAGGAGGCAGTCGTATCAACATAGCCACAAAAAAACTAGGCTTTTTAAATGATCAATTACCGGCACTTTTTTTAACAGAATATATATAATACTAAAACTAGAAAATAATTAAGGTTAGAAAATTTTTAGAATTCCAGAAACGCAATAGAACGCGAAAACACGAAAATTACTAAAATGTTTGTGGTTTCTGAGCAGATTTGAGAATACGCGCATTTCCCATAAAGCCAAAAAATTTCCAAAATCAGCAAAACAAAAAAAATCTCTGAGAGCATTAATTTGTCACCATAATGCAATCAAATGCCGGAAATTATGGTTAATTTGAGCGATTTTTACGAAATTTTAATTTTTAACACTATTTTCGCTATTGGTTTTAAAAATATATTCGTTTTTTTTTTTTTTGCGATGTTTTATTTTGACGATTTTTGAACAATTTATTGCATCATGTAACAGACATCACTTTGTACAACCAACTTAAAATCTCAAACAAATAAACTTTTTTTTAATTATTCAACACTTCACAAATATAAGTTTTTTTCTAATTTTGTGATATTTTCCTTGGTTGGTATTACTGTTTCGTTTAAATAAAATTTTTCCACAATGAACGACACCACACGTACGCAAATTTTCCTCTGCACTCTGAAAACATGTTGACATTTTTTGGTTGTGTCCACAAAAGTGAATGCAATGAAGTAAGCTGAAACGAAAGTGATTAGAAATTCCCGATTGCGAAAAATTCTGATCCTTCAGGGCTCTAACTATTTGCATTTGCACAATTTTGCGATTGCAAGCAGACTTCAGGCCAGATGCGGACTAATAGAAAGAAATGATCCCTTAATATCCATGATATACAACGAATATTGTCACAGTTCATTGCAAAGAACAACTTGTTTCTTAACTTCACGTATGTAAACCAAAGCATAACTTGAATTATTTTCAAAGAAATAATCAGTCAGGTACCCGTAGCATAAACTTTTTATAAACTTTGTTGGAATTTATATTAAAGACTCTCATTTAGGCTTTCAGTAAAAGCTTTTTCGCTATTTGAAATACAGGGTTGCCCATATTCGACGGACCCATCTGGCAACGCCACA
>JAHXMU010000724.1:1037843-1113121 GCA_019455685.1 Philornis downsi | reverse complement strand
AAAATTGATGTAAACAAATCTACTTGGAACAAATTAAATGAATACGAGCCAACCGCCAAATTTTTATTTTTTTCTTTGATTTTTTTTTTTTTAAACATGGGTCCATCGAATATGGGCAACCCTGTATGTACAAAATAAGAAATTTTAGTCAGTTTCAAATCAACTCAATTTCCAATATTTTGTTGTACAGAAAATGGATTTAAAAGTAACGGATTATCCATTTTTCGGTTTCAAAAGTATAGTGAAATAAAACATCCATAAAGCTAAGATTTTCACGAAACTTTTATTTCGTTATAATTGAAACTTGCCATTACGTACGAAATATAATACAATGTCATTTAAATGGCCGTCTCTAGAACACTTGCATCAATGAAACCTTTTGGGGTAGTATTAAACCACTTTTTCGCACATTTAATGGCAGTTTCTCGGAGTTAACTTGACAAGTATTGGTTTTCAAACACTCCAACGTTTTGGGATTACCAGGAACAACACGATATTTGACGTAGCCCTACAACAAAAATCTAAAAATCTAAAAAATCGTCAAATTACGCTTTCAGGAAGTCTTGTTGAAACCACATATCGTCCAATTCATAATCTTCAATTACAAAAGTCGGTAATCATGTGGCGATAGCGCTCTGAATGAACGGTAACGGTTCCCCCTGCGTTATTTTGAAAAAAATAGGCCAAATGACACCTCCAGACTATAATGCGCACAAAACAATCACTTTTGCCACAATTACTTATCAGTTCCTCGAGACCCATATGCGACAATTTTGCTTGATGATGTAACCACCGAGTGAGAAATGAGCTTCATCGCTGGGGAACATTTTGTAAGAAAAATCAGGTTTGCTACAGCTATAGGCTTAGCTGTAGCACCCAATTAACATATCTACGGCCTTGTGAATAGTCAGCCGGCTTTATTTGTTGTGTGAGTTGGTTTAAAGTACAAATCCAAATGCAAAATACGCCATGATGAGCCGTAAAATAGGCCCAATTGCCGAAAACACCGTGGAATTGACAAACCCGGATTATCCGTCACACTTTCGCTAACAAAACTGATATTCTCGGCAGTGCGTACATTGCGACAATGTACAGACCTGACCACACCTTTAACGCTTCCAGTTTCTTCAAATTTCTTTATAATCTTACCAATTTCTTATGCAGTAGATCGATTATGACGGTCTTAATCAACCCGTAATGCACGAAAAGTGCCATCGTTTGAATCACAACTTTTGTAGTAATTTTTAACCATTTTTACGCGTTCTTCGATTATTAAACGATCCATATTCGTAAATGACAAACCTTCCACCAATTAAATAACACTTCAGATGACAGGGGGAAAATTCTAATTCTAATTATAGAAAAAGTTTTCTCAAATATTTATAGAAAAAAATTACGGTTACGGTATGGTTATTAATAAAAATAATAATAAGGTTAAAGACAAAAATGTTTAATTTGATACATTTCAGCTGATATTATGCAGTTCTCTGCATTCTTTCGTAACTGCATAAGAAGAGTTTTTAACTTTATTAAAATAATTGTTAGCCAATGAAATTTTTAAACATTTGGAAGCCTGTTTCATGATGTAATACTTCTTATTTATTATTTTATGACATTTGTTCTGAATAATTTGAATCTTCTTTAAGTTGCTTTTGGCTGCAGTATACCATACCGGTGATGCATATAGCAGGATTGGTTTAATGACACACTTCAATAATAGTTTTTTATGCGTTCGGCTGAGAGGCAAACTTTTGCTTAAAAATGGCCATAATGCTCTGAAAGATGAGTAGCTTTATTACAGGTTTGATCGATATGAAATTTAACTTCTTGTCCAAAGCAACCCCGAGATATTTTACATGATTAGTCGTTGTCGTAAATAATTTGACGTGTTGATGATTCATTGAATGTAGTGTTTCCATTATTTATTTCAATCCTCCATTTTTTGAAGTAGTATTACAATCCGCTAAACTTTACTCCATCTTTTTCAGTATGGCACCACTTATTTTGCTGGATGTAATAAGCGCTGTGTCGCCTGAGTAATACGTAGTGTCTATAAATTTTGGTGGTTTAAAGTTGGCGGTACATATCGCCGAATTTGAATTGTTTACAAATACCGTGAAACTTGGGTTGTTTACAAAATCAGACATACATATGCAGGTATACGAGGCAGGTCCCAAAACCAGCCGACTTGACGTATAAATGGTGCCGGTAGTTTAAAACAAATTATTTTGGCTAAAAGTGGCAACCTTATAAAACACATATTTCAAGTTTCAAGGCGCCACGTTGTACATTTCCTTGAGCCATCAAAAATAAACGATCTCTGTGAATTTGTAAAAATAGAAAAAATTGGTAACCGTTATGTTCTGAGGGAGTCTGCTCCTTCGTTTATGACAGCAAAATATTGGGTAGCAGTCTTTAAACGAGGCCGTACGTGCTGTCAAGACGAACTCCGTAGTGGTCAACCAATTGAGGTGCCCATGCCTGACATGATTAAGAAAATCCGCAAAATAATATTGGATGATCGTCGATTGAAGGCGCGAGAAGATTTGAAGATCAGAAAGCTGTGCCCAAGACGGGCGCCGCGTTTGCTTTCAATGGAGCAAAAAGATGTTTTAGTAGACTGTTTGGCGATGTTTCATCGCAATAAAAGCAAATTTTTGTCTCGATTTATAACTATATATGAGACACTGGTCCAGCATTTCACACCTGAAACAAAGGAATAGTCAAAACAGTGAACTGGAATGGAAGAATCGTGTCCAAAGAAGGTGAAAACAGTTCCATTTGCAGACAAGGTCATGGTGTCTTTTTTTTTTTTTTTTGGATAAGCAAGGAATTATTATTATTGATTATCTTCAGAAAGGAAAACCCATCAACGACAAATATTAAGCTAACTTATTAGGTGATGAAATTATGGAAAAAAAGACCGCATTTTCTCCAGTTCACACATCCACTTTTTCGATGGCCAAATTTAATGAATGAAAGTTCGAATTGCTTCATCACGCACCTTATTCGACAGATTTAGCTCTCTTGGGCTATTTTCTATTTCCAAACTTTAGAAAATGGCTCTGTGGTAAAAAATTTGCGAACAGTGAAGAAATTGAGTCGGCGGTTGATGGCTATTTTAAGGAGTTTGACAGTTCTTACTATAAACAGGATATAGAAACTATTGAATATCGCTGGAACAAGTATATCGAGCTAAAAGGAGATTATGTTGACAATTAAAGGAAATAAAAACCTAACGCCTGCTAAATTATATTGGAGTTGTTCACTTGATTGGCCTGTAGTATTCCAGAAATATATGGGCTATATTGGGTAATTAATATAGAAAGTTCCAGAAATGGTATGGTTATCCTGTAGATTTTAGCAACTATTTTAATGTAATAAAATTGATAAAAATGTAAGTTACTGCAGTCTGCGAGTTAGAAAAGTCAAAGGAAATTTTTAATTTAAATAAATCGGTAATTTTGTATGAGAGTTCCTAGAATACGAGTAGCAACTCAGTCCATTTTCATTCCCAGAATTAAGTTAAATCAAATGCATTATATGCGTCAAATTTGACTGAATTCAATGTGATCGCTTGAAGAGCATGAAACTTTGAATATGTGTTAAATCGGTTAATTGCATGAGATGTACTAGAAGGAGCGCGATTAGTTCAATTTTTCTCTATTTTTACCAATCATTATAAACCAATACAATGAGCAAGCATAAAGGTTATAATTTAAAAGGGAAAGATTGAATTTCGAAAAATTGTCTAGTTTGTATGGAAGATATCAGAGAGGGAGTTTTCATTCCTACATCTTACACTATATTCCTAGATCCAAACACTTAGAGCTTCATGTTAACTTAAAAATATACAGGTTAAATCGGCCATTCGTACTGTCACCAAAGGGGCGTGGTTAATAGTTCCATCATTTCAAATTTTATCATACACTACAAAGCAATACAATTATCAAAATAGATAACTGTAGTTCACGTATTAAAGCGTTACCGGAAAAAAACTTTCTCAAATTTAGGAAAGTTTGCATGGCTCGTACTAGATAAGACCGGTCGATGTAGCCCGGCTACGATCTGAGCTGTGTCAAGTCCTAAGAAGTTCCATAAAGATTTATGACAATTATCGTGTTTTCCAGCTAGCAAACTGTATAGACAACTATCGCTCAATCGATTTAAAAAGTCATGAAATACATTTGATCAAAATATAGTTGAAACTTTAGATGCTTTCTTTTTAGAGTCACATTTTTGTCATATAATATAATATATATCTTCATTGCTTCAGGTGAGGGTATAAAGAGTTTCCATCCAAAATTGATTGTAAATTATTAATTTACTCACGATATAGAAATTGTGAAAATTTGTTGAAAGAAATTCATGCGTATATCTTAAAACTTACTGCATTCACAATCTTTCCGTCAGGCAATATTTTGAAATTTCATAAGTAAAAGCTTTTACTTTCCTTTTGATTGCACTTTTATATGAAACAATACATTTTGCTACACACACTTACAGCCCCTACTCATTCTCCAAACGACATGAAAAAAAAATTAAAAATTAAATCTTTCAATTACCTTCTTTAATTAGTGGAAATCCTCTTATTATTGACCACCCACAATCCCAGTGGCAAATTTTATCTTACTTCTGGCAGATGGAATCTAAATACGCGTCAGTCATTTGTAAAAATAGATGTCCATAAATAAACACAAAAGCCATTTGTTCGAGATTAAAATTCACAAATTGATATGAATTGTAACATTAAATTAAGTTTCGAGAACGTTTTGTGCCCGTTTTGTGATTTTACAATGAGCATAATATGTGCGTAGATAAGAGGAATGTACGTATATATGTCTGTCCATCTACAAGTGTGTGCATGTGTGTGTGTATGTGTGTGCGTGTGTACGTGTCTGTGTCCAACCGTCCTTCTGTCTGCTGGCTTATTCAATTGGTCGTCTTTAAGCTTCTCTGAAATGGATAGAACATACGCGGATTCCGTTCATTGTCCGTCAATGGCTAATTTTCATTTCAGAGGTGGATGTGCGTTTTAAAATCGTTTGATTTAAAAAGTGACGTGAAAAATAGGCAGCGGAGAGGAAGTCCAAGAAATTGAAACAAAATAGTCATACAATAGTTTTTGAACAATGAGCAGAAAATGTCGGTGACATGATTTGACTCCAACTCAGAGATCATGTAGTTAAATAAATACACATGATTCAGCCAAAGAGTAGAAATAATCATTAACAATATTAATAATAGTCATTAATTGCCTCAACAATGATGCCCAAAAAAATATTAGTATGTTATCCGCTTCGGACAGCGATAGCTAATACTAAATTTGGGGGCAAAAGCTAAAGAACACAAAAGGTGGCACGAGACACCTAGAAAAAGGTGGCAACATCCTAGGGAGACCATAAAAACTTCGAAAGATATTTGTTGTAACTCTAGCAAAAACTATTAATTTAATGGCGAAACAAAGCAGAGAGGAAGTATTTACACCCTTTTCTTTTATTTGAAATCAAACAAATTTTAAATCAAAATATCGCAGGAGTGTCATGTTCCGCTTAAACTGCTGGAATTGGAGTCCAATTGGCTTTGAATTGGACTGCTGGAATTCAAATAACTGTTAATCGGATCAGAAGGGGTCTCTTCGTATCCCTTCTTAAGAGCACTTCAAATCGAACAAACCTAAATGTTAAAGCACTGGAAAAACAAAAACTGAGGAGCGGCCCAAAGCACTGTCATGAGAATACATAACCATATTTTACCCCCACTTAGAACACGAAAATGGATACAAAGAGACTCCATTTCTTGGTGTCTAGGATTCCAAGGAGATGTCCTCTAATATTAAGGTTTATTTTCGATATGCTGAAGAGAATGCCTCGAATTTTTTTTCTGCCAATTTTTGCCATTTTTATGGTTTTGGTTTTTATGTTTCGGGTATAGATAAAGAAATGAAGGTACCCACCTTCTAAAACGATAAAATTTGAGACCCAAATATCTTATAACCAAATGTGTTTCATGACTTTTTGAGTCGATAACTTCTGTAAATCTTTATAAAAATTATTAAACTTGACACAGCCTAATATTTTGTCAGATCATCGCTAGGCATTGCAAATGGGATATACCGACCTAACCATACAAATTGAGTGATTTTCAGGAATTCAATTTTTTCTAAGGGTTATCCGTTTCTCGTTTTCAAGTAAAACTAAAAATAAAACACACACAAAGCCGTGATTTCGATGAAACTTTTCTTTTGTTAAAGGTATACAATAATATTATGGCGAGACATTTTAAAAATCCATAAGGTGGTCCCCATTTCCAAAGAAAAACATGCATTAGCAGTAAATATTGCCTGTATTTAATAACATTTTTGAAAGAATAATAAACTATCAATTACTAAAGTACCTAGAAAGGTATAATTTTTTAAACGATTATCAGTATGGTTCTTAAAAGGACTGTGGCACTGAGGAAGCAGCTATAAATGTAATAAATGCTATATGTAAAGGATTAGATGATGGTTATAAGAAAGTAATTGGAGTGTTTTACGATTTTACGGAAGCATTTGATCAAATTGATCACAACATTTTGTTGGAAAATTTTATGGAATTTCTCCACAAGGCATGTGTCTTTTAGGCAGCTACCTTCGCAACCGAATACAATTTGTATGTTTCAATAGCTGTAAAAAAAACTTCATTACAAGATGTTCAATATGGTGTACCACAAGGTATCGTACTTGTACGCTTGTTATTTAAAATATATCTTAATAATATAGAAAATCTTAGATTGACAGGAAAGCTCTTCATGTACGCAGATAACCTATGCCACATACATCCCCACCAGCATGAGGCAGTTGAAGGACTGTATATTGAACTCTACGCGTACTTCATATGTGAATTTGTTCAAATACACAAACTATTTCTAAATGCCACAAAAACAAACATAATACGATTTAAGCCTTATTGTGATCACAACAACCATTTTACTATATATTTTAATGGTAACATTATCCAAGAAGTCGATTGTGTCCAGTATTTAGGTATATTTCTACAAAGTAATCTGTGCTGGGATAAGCACATTAAACATTTAAAAAACAAACCGTCTCAAGTAGTAGGTATTTTGTATAAATTCAAAAATAAGTTTAATAGAACAGTAAAACTTTTAATAACTTTAATTCAAAGTATTTTGAATTATATGGATGTTTTATATTTGGTATAAAAAAGTGCAAAATTGAAATCTTTACAAAGAACTCAAAGCAAAGCCTTGAAAGCTGTAGCTAATTTGCCTTTAACATATTCAACACTTTCTCTATATAGAAACATATTCCCAAGCATTTTACTTGTACATGGAATTTATCTAATGAAACCCTTTATGTACTAGTACTCGTATGTGTTAAGATGCCTACGCAATGTAGGACATCACACCATACATTTTGCTCTCAACCGACAGGTGTTCAGTACCAGAAATAGTAATAACTTGAGGGTAGCAAAACGTAGACTTGAAACTACCAAGCAGAGAATTGATTATTCGGATACCCAAATAAATATTTCAACATTCAAAAATTTGTTGAAACATAACTTACTGCAGAATGTAGAAGAAGAAATTCTTATTTAAACTTTTTTTTTTGTGTACAAAATTTGAAATAATTTTAAAAATTTCTAAAAAAAAAAAATGTCTGTAACATAATTGTAAAAGATATTGAATTTTATTGGCAACTTGCTTCAATAATACCTATTTTAGACACCGAGGCGCAATTTATTAAAACTTACATTAATATATATAGATTTCATCAGTGAATACATTTTTTGTTTAAGTCTTTTTTTTCGTCTCTTTACATAATTAACTAAAGTGAATTGGAATGTTTATGATGGAAAGGCTCAGCACAGAACAAAGAACGAAAGTTGTTTAATTTTACTTTGAAAGTCAGCATTCGATTATTCAGATCTTATCGAAATTTCTTTCGAAACGCTCCTAACGCTCCAACAATTTACCGATTGGTTCTGCGTTTTGGGCAACAAGGGGCTGTCTGTGATCTTCCGCATGCTGGAAGACCTCGTGCAGTTCGAAATGAAATGACCATTGCTCGAGTGCAAGCATGTATTGAGGAAAACCCTGAAACTTCCACCAGGCGACGTTCTCAGCGGTTAGAGAAGTCTAGGCGGTCTTTGCAAAGAATTTTACCTTTGTTACGTCTTTTCCCATATAAGATGCAATTGGTTCACAAGTTAAAACCAAATGATGCACAAGAATGCATTCAATATAGTCGCCGTTAACGTTACTTATGTGCCACCCTTTATATATTATTATACATATCGCATACAAATATATAGTATGTTTTATAAGAATTTTTATCAGTAATTATGAAAATTATGTTAATAATAAATGATTAAATTGGAAAAAACCTTGCCATTATATACGAAGTACATTATTTTAAGGCTTTTTAAGGTAGTCTTCGACGACTTTTTCGCACATTTCGGACGGTATATCTGCGATAACTGGACGAATATTAGTTTTCAAATGCTCCAATGTTTGGGGATTATCCGCGTAAACACGGTCTTTGATGAAGACCCACAAACAGAGTCTAATAGCCCAATAGCCCAGAGTTTAATAATACATCCAGATCATAAAACCATAAAACGCAGCAAACATTCACTTTTTGCTAATACAATGGCTTTTTCACAATCACTTCTGGGTTCTCCGAGTTCCATATGTGATGATTTTGCTTGTTGACGTTAACCACCGGGGCAGTTTTTTTTTATTTATTTATTTTTTTGTTTTTGTTTTTTTTTTTTATATTTATTAATCTAACAATAAATTAAATCTAAAAATAGATAACTATGCACAGTTGTTGAGTTTTACTCCAAAATATTACATCAACTAAGTCTTGTTATTATCTAGAAGTGAATTAATTGAATGGAATCACAATCGATCTGAAGGTAAAACGATTTTTAACATTTGCAAAACAAAAATAAGTAGTAAAGCTAAACATTAAAAGTTAATTATTGCTCATGGAGTGATTATCTGCGAATATGACCACTTATAAATACAAATTTTCGGTCTGATAAATTCCCCTTATTAAGTTATTTATAAATCGTTACATTCTCTTATTACGGAAAAAGGAGAAAATAGTTCTCATTTAACCTTTTAAAACAATCGCTAAAAAGTTCGTATCCTGTTTCCCCATGTAGCACAGAAGTGCGGTACCTCAATGTTTGTTGAAAATCATTTTTAAGCATTAGTTTTGAAGAATTTGAATTTTTCATAAGAGGCTCTTTGCGGCGCTGTGCCATATAGGTAAAGCGAAAGACATTATGGGCTCTATAGCACTCTTGTAAATAAGATTCTTATTTTTAAGTCTTAGACTCAATCGTCTGTTTAAAAATGGCCATAATGCTTTAAATGAACGGAGTGCCTTCTCGAAAGACAACTGAATATGTTTCTGAAAGAAAAGTTTTTTATGTGAAAGCATCCCAAGCAATTTAACATCATTTTGTTGCCTTCTAAGTATATTGGTCTCGTCGGGATTCTTTTAGGAGATTTGTTGAAAGGGAAAATTATGCTATGTGTTTTGTGAACGTTGATCTTAACTATTTTAATGCATTCTTCGGTTATTAAACGATCAATGTTTGGCAAATGTCAAACCTTTCACTAAATAAATAACACCTCAGATGACAGGCACTTAACAGCTTATAGCCTTGCCAAACCGATGGTTTCGAAACCACTAAATAGAAATCGCTATACAACTTCTAATCCATAGGTTGCTGCCGTTTACATAATTGCCTATTGTATTGTTTTATAGCGTTTGACAAAATTAAAAAAAAACGACTAATTAAACTTGCCCTTCCGGCACCTTCCACATAAACGACCTATTCTAGTGTATAAATTCTCAGGCCTTTCATTAAGTTAAATGTTTATTAAAACATAGTGTGAAAATTAAAATTTAAAATTTTTAAAATTTCGAAACCGCCGATCTGGCAAGGCTGTCAGCTGTTAAATACCTGCCATCTGAAGTGTTAATGAAAGTATTGCCATTGCCAATTGGTCTTATCTTACGGCTCATTATGGCATATTTTGCATTGGATTTGCATGTCCATCCATATAAAGTCCAATTCACGCAGCATTTACCACGCCGTAGATACGCTAATGCTGATTTTTTCCAACAAAATGTTCTTCAGCGTTGAAGCTCATTTCTCATTCCGTGGTTACGTCGACAAACAAAATTGTCGCATATGGGGCTCAGAGAACCCAGAAGTGATTGTGGAAAAGCCATTGCGTTCGGAAAAAAGTGACTGTTTGGAGCGCATATGGTTTGAAGGTGTCATTCGGTCGTATTTTTTTGAAAAGTGCTTCAAAAGGATACACTGCTACACACAATCCAGAGGCGGTCATTTAAACGGCATTGTATTTCGTGCATAATGGTAAGATTGAACATTGTCATGAAATAAAAGTTTAATCTAAATCGCAGCTTCATGTGTGTTTTATTTAACTGTACTTTTAAACCCGAAAAATGGATAAAAATGGATAACCCTAATTAAGTCAGTTCACTTGACTGCAATATCTGCACTAGCTATGCAATCTTCACAAAGGTATAGAGTATTAAGCGGTGACTGAATACCAGATAACCATATTCGTAAAATAATTGCATATTACTTTCAGAGAAGACATATTAAAACAAAATTTAAATGTTAAATATATACCTAATAAAAATTTGACAGCAATGTGGCAGTTATGGTGTAATATTTAACTATTTGAATTGGGCAATGAGGATGGTACTAAAGAGTTAAGAACTGAATAAAGTAAATATCAACAAGATGATAATAAGCACTTCTAATAAATTGCTAAGAACTGTAACATCTGGGCTATAATTTTCCATTTCTTTGATATTTACAGATCAATAATTTGTCTATTTTTCCTACAAATACAACAATTATTATAAAAAGTTACTTTCGCAAACAAAATACTTATTTTCAAGGTAATTCAAAATTACGTTATTAACTCACATATTTTGTTGTTGATATTTCAATTTCCTTATATTAATGCTAAGCAGTTCTCAGTCCTATAACTTATTGCACGAATATACGGATTTGACGAATTCTTGGAATATAAAGCTCAATTATATCAGCTCTTGTTGTACAGTAATGAGAACGCAGAAAAAGCTGTTGTAGGAATATACTTGTTAAAAGCCATTCTTGCACATATTTAAACACTTAACAAGTAGGATTTTGCGTAACTGCCATCGCTGGTAGGAGTTTTACAAATTTATAGAATTTCTATAAGATGCTACTGAGACCTTAATATTGCTGGAGAATTCAACGGTTTTGGATCAAAGCCCCCACACTACAAAGAATAAATGCATTATTATATCGGGCAACCTTGTTATCTATAAAGTTTTATTTAGCAAACGCCGAAGCTAATGAGTGCGGAATAATGTGAAGGATGTATACAGGGTGTCCGTCGGGAAGGTATACTAATTTGTTTTGCTGCCATTTTGGTAAACATTAGTCTTGACAGTACATATTTGAAGTAGAGACGTGGCAAATTTATTATGGAAAAATATTCGATAAACCAAACATTTTATCAAAACCAATCATCGATTACTGTGATGATGAGAAAGTTACGTGAAAGTTTTGGGAGAAACAACGTGCCAACAAGACGCACTATTTATCGTGTAGTGAATGATTTCGAAGAAAGTGGGTCTGTAGCTGATAGGGCCAAGCATGGACCACAACGTACGGCAAGATCGACTGAAAACATTACTGCTGCTCAAGAAAGTGTTCAAAACAACCCACCAACCTCAATTCGACCCCGTGCTCGGCAGCATGACTTTGTTTTGTCAACAAACAAAGTAGTATACCTTCCCGACGGACACCCTGTACTTATATTTTACAATCACCGCTTATAAGCAAAAATAATGACGGTAAAGAAATCTGAGTTTCTTTTACTACTTTTATTGAAACACATTGCAAATACTTTTAACGTGTCTCTAAACTTAATTAACTGAATGTAAACACAGGGTGTCCGTCGGGAAGGTATTTTAATTTGTATTGCCGCCAGTTTGGTAAACATTAGTCTTGACAGTTCATATTTGGTAATCGTGAAGTGGAGACATGGCAAATTTATTATGGAAAAATATTCGATAAACCAACGTGTTTTAATCGTTAAAGCATTTTATCAAAATCAATCATCGCATACTGTGACGATGAGAAAGTTACTTGAAATTTTTTTTGGAAAATACAACGTGCCAACAAGACGCAATATTTATCGTGTAGTGAATGATTTCGAAGAAAGAGGGTCTGTAGCTGATAGGGCTGAGCATGGACCACAACGTACTGCAAGATCGGCTGAAGACATTACCGCTGCTTAAGGAAATGTGTAAAACAATCCATCAACCTCAATTCAACGCCGTGCTTAGGAGCTTGATCTTCAAAGAACAACTTTAGGCACAATTTTGCAAAAGGATTTGCATTTGTTTCCATCTTAGATTCAGTTGACACAAGGGCTTTTTCCACAAGACCATTTATGCCGCCGTACATATGCCAATAGGATGTTACAGCTCGCCCATGACAACCCCGATTTTCGTTAAAAAATCGTAATGAGTGACGAGGCACATTTTCATTTGAATGGATATGTGAATAAACAGAATAGTCGTTTCTGGGCAATGGAAACCCTTCAAATTATTCATCAGTCACCTTTGCATCCATTAAAAGTGACAGCCTGGTATGCAATTTGGTCAGGAAGAATCAGTGGACTATACTTCTTAGAAACTAAAAACGGCGTAACGGTAACTGTCAATGGGGAGCGATATCGTGATATGATTGAAAACTTTTTAACGCCACAATTGCATGCTTTGGGCTTGATTAACATGTGGTATCAACAAGACAATGCCACATCGCATACAGCCAGGATTACAGTGGAATTACTGAGAGACCTCTTTGCACAACAAGTTATTTCAAGAAATGGTGATGTTGATTGGCCTCCACGTTCGGATTTCTTTTTGTGGGGATATCTGAAAAGCAATGTTTATGCAAATAAACCAGAAATGCTTGAGCAACTCAAACAAAATATTCGTGATGAAATTAATGAAATACCGCATGAAATGTGTGAGAATGTAATGAAAAATGGGCTCGCATTTGTGAGGCTAACAGGGGCGAACATTTATCTGACATTGTTTTCCATACTTATTTGCAGACATTAAATAAAACATTTAAGGGAATGGATCTTTCCCTTTTATTTAATCAAAAATTATAAACAAACAAATTAGTATAACTTCCCGACGGACACCCTGTATAACAATATTATAGATCTGGTTTATTTTAACAAAAAAATGTTGTTTTTTTGAAACTAATTAGACTGCCAGGACAAACTTTACTCTTTAGTTATGAAATTTAACACTCTGGGTCTTAAAGTTAAACGATTTTCCATATTACACAGTCTCTCATGCTCTGTGGTAGGTGCCTTTTCCTCCAACTACGAGTACATTGCAAATGTGGAAAAGTTTGGCTGATAATATATTTCAGACATTACACAGAACCAAAAAAAAAATGGACTGAATGTTGACATTTCTTGTACGTTTTATTTCTCTTGTTAAATCTGAAGCTATTAAGTTATTAAAGGTTTTAAACGCTATACATTTATATAAAGAAGCATTTATCCAACGCTGTATTGAATTAAAACGAAATCTAAAAATCGTTACTAAGTTCAACAAATAGCGTTTAAAATTGGAACCTATTTCTTTATATATTTTGTATATTTATCTGAAATTGTTGTCTATCACAAACAACAAGATAACAAATTTATTGATTACAATATGTGACATTTAATTTATAAATAATATTATAAAGATAATACACCAACAATAAAGTATTATACTGTGTAAAAAAAAAACAAAAAACGACAATTTAATTTTATTAAATCATTATGTCAGAAATTGTAAATCTAAAAAGTTAAGTTAGACATTTAAAAAGTCTATCAGCTAATCTTATTGAGCGTCTTAGAAATTTACTAACAATTTATTCGTAAACTACAAAGTTTTGCCTGTTGTTTGCATACTAAATGGTAAAGAGTTCCAAAGGAGTTTAAAACATATTTAAAACTGTCAGTCATACATTTGTAAGCGGCGCATTATCCATCTCAGATGTAGCAAACTGAAGTGAACGATGGAAATAAATTGGTCCCATGACATACGTTGATTTATGCAAGAGAATTAGTGTTCTTACCTTCGGCAGCTTATCTAAGCTTTCTGTTATTCTATATAAGGGGTATCCATATAGTGATTTTAAAACCGCCGGTCTGTTAAGTACCTTTCATCTGAAGTAGTATTTATCTAATGAAAGGTTTGCCATTTACGAATATGGATCGTTTAACAACCGAAGAACGCGTAAAAGTAGTTCAAACTTGCTACAAAAGTGATGATTTAAATGCTTTTCATGCATTACAGAATGATTATGGCCATCATAATCGACATACTGTACGAGGAATTAGCAGGAGCTATAAAGAAATCTGAAGAGACTGGAAACGATACAAATGTGGTCAGGCCTGCGCATCATCGCAGTATACGCACGGGCGAAAATATCAGTTCTGTTAGTAAAAGTGTGGCGCATAATTCGAATTTGTCACTTCCACGGCGTTATCAGCAATTCGGCCTATCTTACGGCGCATTACGGCATATTTTCTATTTGGATTTGCACGTTGGTTCATATGGAGTCCAACTCACGCGATTCACAACGCCATAGATATGTTGATTGAGTGACAGACTTTCAATGCATATTTTTTGAACACAATGTTCTTCAGCGATGAAGCTCATTTTTCACTCGGTGTTTACGTCAAAAAGGGAAATTGTCACAAGATTGAGGCTTGGAGAACCCAGAAGTGATTTCATTCGAAAAAGATGACTGTTTGATGCGCATTATGATGTCATAAAACTGTCATTGGGTCGTATTTTTTTCGGAAACTACCTCAAAAGGATCCACTACTGCAACCAATCCAGAGTCGGCCATTTAAATGACATTGTATTTCGTACATGAGGGCAAGGTCCATACATTATAATGAAATTAAAGTTTCATCAAAATCGTAGCTTTGTATGTGTTTTATTTAACTTTACTTTTAAAACCGAAAAATAGACAACCCGTTACATATAAAAACACAGTATTGTAATTTACGTTTAATCTACGTTATCCAGCAGTGTCACAACTGGCAATAATTTCACAGTCACATAGCAGTTTTGGCCAAAATAATTGTCTTGGCAAGAGGTTCACGTATGTGTTATGCTGATAAAATCATTACTTAGGCCAGCATTAGTATGGCTGTTTCATTTTAATTACTTACTAAATATAATTTCAACATTTTAGCTGAATCAACTGTATAAATTTTATTGATTTCTTAACGTGACCATCAGATTACCACAATGAAGCATTTTAATTTTTACGGGTTAAGATGGAGCCGTGTTAATGCTGCCCAGTCATACGAGTACACTCCATTAAGCTAATCAATAAGCTTTGAAATACTTTGTTGTAACAAGTTAATATCATTACTTACAGGATGGCGCACTAATCGTGTTACTGTCAACTGTCAATGGGGACCATTGTTAAAGATGTTGAAGGAGTTTTTTTTTATCCAGAACTACGCGGAAGACGTATTCGTTTCAACAACGTTTGGTTCCAGCAAGATAAATCAACTGCACACATAGCCAGAACGGTTATGGCGGAGCTCCCAAACAAATTCCTATCCAGAAACTCCACTTTCCGCTGGTCCCCAAGTTCACCTAATCATACCGCACCAGACTTTTTTTTATGGAATTTGACTAAATTAAAGTAGTCCGTTGATACTTTTCATATCAAAAATGTCCTCCTTGACAATTTTCGTACAGAAAATTTTCGTACATGGAAAATACAGTTTTCTATATTAACATTTTCAAGGAGAGCACTATTTCTTCGTTGACACTTTCCCATGTGGAAGGTGTGTATGGCGACACTTTTTCACATGGTATGTGTCCTTATCAAAACTTTTCACTTCCTTGAAGACACTTTGCATATGGAAAAATGTCAAGGAAGATACTTTTCTATGCGAAAATTATGAATTAAGACGCTTTTTCATGTGAAAAGTATCGATAAAGACGCCTTTCTCTATTAAAAGTGTCAGTGAATACATTTGCCTATGAAAGGTGTCAAGGAAGACACTCGTGGGCCTTCAGTCCACTTATTTGTTTATAAAATAGTAACAAATATTATGTTTGAACTTCCGTGTTCTTACAACGAAAATGAAAACGGCTTATTTTCATAACACAATCAGAATTTTAAATATGAACTGATGTAATGATTATTATTGTTTTTATCGTTTTTTTTTTTTTTTTTTTTTTTTTTTTGCATTGTTGTATAATTAAGTGTCGAGCATTTGATATTGAAGAACTTCATTATTCCATATAACTGTCCGTCCACTTATGTAGAATAGTCAGATTGTAATTGAACTGGAGGTCGTAAATATTATTATTACATTATCGTATGGAGGGAAACAAATGCAATGCAATGATTGACGTTAAGTCACTTCATTTAAATACAAATGAACAGTATTTTGTGAGGAACAGGGTCGTTGTTAAAAATTCTAAAATAATTTAAAGAAAAATGTTTAGATCAACAATCGTTGGGAGTTCTAAATAGTACGCAAAATGCAAATTGTGTGATTTATGGACCAATATAAAGTTAAAAAGCCAAAAAGTGAACCCAAAAAAGTATAGAACAAATTCATTCTTGCAATGTGAAAAATGAAAATGTATTCGTAAACCCACCATATGTTCTAAGAACATAAAGAAATAATCTTTTCACTTGTTCCAGGAGCTATAATAATGATGATGTACTATTTAATCAATTTAGTCGATTGCGAAGATTAAATCGATTACATAATAAATTCGATAGCAGCGGTACCAACATATGTATTAAGAAAGCAGAAGTATAAATACAAACTGATAATGGATAAAAAAATAATATATTTAGGTTTATGTTTCAATTTATGTTTTTCTTATGTAGACTTTCAATAACAAAATGTGCAAATAATTTGAATAGTAACAATAAATAGTAAGGATACCCATTACGATTGTTTCCCAAAAATTAATCCCTGTCTTGAGTTATGGGAGATTGGGAAGCAATAGTAATGGCTTTTCTTATTATTTATAAATAATAATAAAACATAAATAAATATAAAAAACATAAATTGAGACATAAACATAAATATATATATATATTTTTTATCCATTATCAGTTTGTATTTATACTTCTGCTTTGTTATTATGTTGGTACCGATGCTAACGAATTTATGGTGCCATCGGGCAGCAGAAAAACGTCACCTCGAACGATCTGTTGTAGCAGAAATGTGGAAATATTTCAGAGCAATATTTGTATAAGACAAAGGTTCACATTTTGTTGCTTTTCCACTAAATGATGGGTGGATGTTCGAGACCTTTATATCAAGTTTCTAAAAGGATCTGAAATCCATCCAATCCATATGTTCTCCTGACAGACGCTCCCTTGGTTTAGTTTGTTATGACCCCATACGTCAAAGAAAACTCTTTGCTAGTGGAATTGAAGTTCTCACTCATTTCTGTCATAGGGACCTATAGGTGACACAAAAAGTCGGCTTCACAAAAATTTAACTTTAAATTTTGGTTTGTGAATTTACACATTTTTGTGCATGTCCAAAATGATGTAATATTTAAAAGTTGTAATAAAAGCTGTTTCCAAACATACGGATATTAATTTTTTATAACAAATCGATAAGATTATGTTTACGACTCAAATTTGAATGATATATAATTAGACAAAACGAGAAAGAAAATTACAATCCCAGTATGTGAGCATGGAAACAATTTTGGAGTTTTTATAACTTCACCCGAAATTATGAAAAAGTTCCAGTCAGATGAACTTACTTCCATACATATACGAGTACATTCACTCAATGACTTTTTGCATCGGCATAAAAGTATGCGGTGTGCGGCGTGACAGCAGAGACGTGTTACAAAGCAAGGTTCGTATCAATACATGCTCCAAATTACCGCACAATAAAAATAGCATAATTTACTGAAATAACTACATGTTATAAATTTTTCGGTTTCAGGAGTAAGCGTAAATACAGCACACATAAAGCTATGATTTCGATGAAACTTTTACTTCATTATAATGTTTAGAACTTGTCATTACGTACGAAATACAATGTAATTTAAATGACCGCCTCTGGATTGGTTACAGCAGTGTATCCTTTTGAGGATAATTAATTAACTTTCGATTTGTATGGGGACCGACCAGCGCTAAAGTACGTTGCATACAAATTATCTGATTTAGCAAAAATCAATGTTTTTATTTCAATCATTTAGTGTTTTCAAAGCCGTCAGTGTGGCAAGGCTGTCCGCTGTTAATACCTGTCATCTGTTATATATGAATAAGGATTGTTTAACAACGGAAGAACACATAGAAATAGTTAAAACTTACTAAAAAAAAAAAAGTGTTAATTTAAACATATGCACTTTTCGTGCATTACAGGGTGATTAAAATAAAAAATAAAAAATTTAAAAAAAAAAAATAAAAAAAAAATTGAAGAGACTGGAAGCGCAACAGACGCCTGTGCATCATCGCAATGTACGCGCTGTCGAAAATATCGCTTGTGTTAGTGTGAGGGATAATCCAAATTTAAATTTCGAGCGCTATGGCCGCATGATATCTGTCTTTTTTTGGCCTGCAACTGAAGATTTTGAACTAAACGATGTGTGGTTTCAACAACGGTGCTACGAGCTACACAACACGACCGTTTTGGCGACATCAATTGGCCACCACGATCATGCGATTTGACGCCGTTAGACCTTTTCTGTGAGGCTACATTAAAGACCGTGTTTACGTGGATAATACCTAACCGTTGGAGCATTTAAAAAAATGTGTGAAAAAGTGTTCGAAAACTACCTCAAAAAGATCCACTGCTGCAACCAATCCAGAGGCGGTCATTTAAATTACATTGTATTTCGTAAATAATGGCAAAGTTCAAGCATTATAATGAAATAAAAGTTTCATCGAAATCATAGCTTTATGTGAAACGAAACATTTAACTTTACTTTTGAAACCGAAAAACGGATAAGCCAGTACATAGAATTTAAAATTTTAGGCAGTCATGCCGAAAATATTTAATTTATTCCACTGAAATGCTTCGTAATAATCGCTAATATGATTAATTAGGTTAGGTTAGGGTAGGCCAGTGTGGCACTCTGAAAAGGCAGACTCACTTAGACTGTGTAGTCCATTGTGATACCACGGAAACTATAGGTAGAGATAAGGATGTCCCTAGTTTTCCCCGTTAAACCATCGTGAGCGCCTCAAGAAGCTCTTAAGTCGGACAATATCTATATCCTCCAGATCTCCTAGGTCCCTAAAGAAATAAGAACCCAGTGTTGATCCCCGTCTGGTAGCCAAGGCGGGGCAATTGCAAAGAAAATGTTCTATGAACTCCTCCTCCTCTTTATCCCTACAACTCCAGCAGAAGTCACTAGTCCCAACGCTCAATCTCACTGCATGCCTTCCAATCAGACAGTGTCCTGTCCTGACGGATACAAGCAATGAGACGTCGGGTCTTGATAGAGACAGCAGTGTGCGTGAACGCCTCAGATCCAGGCGAGGCCACATCCGTCTGGATTGATCACAGCCCCGGACAGACGCCCACCTACTATTTTCCGCTAAATACTCGTATGCTTCAAATCGCAGTAGGAGCTTGCATGTGGCTAGAGGTGTGCCCACGGACTCCAATTTGGCTGGAGTCTGCAAGGTTGTCCCTAGTCTTGCCAGCATGTCTGCTTTGTAGTTCCCTGGTATGTCTATGTGGCCCGACTCCCAAATTACGTTAACGTTGAAATATTGATCCATCTCGTTAAGAGATCTGCGGCAATTCAGGGCTGATTTGGAGTTCAGGAAGACAGAATCCAGGGATCTAATGGCAGTTTAACTACCAGACAATATGTTAATCCACGCCGAGGTGAGGATATTATTAATTACTTAATGTAATTTAAAACGAGTTTTTTTTTTAATTAAATTAATTAATTATTTTTTTACTTGTCCCATTAACGCCTGTAGTCGCTGTGGCCTTAGCTTAAATGAATTTATAATAAATATTGTACAAATTAATAATGATAAAAAAAAAACTTAATTAAATTTAAAAAAATTAATAATATAATAATAAAAAAAATTTACCGAATTACCAAAATTCACTCCAAAATTTCTGCTCGAAGATTAAAATTTCATATATAAGACTGTCTTACATTTATTAACAGTCTCCTTCAGGTAACTCCCTTACAAAATGGCCGGCTCAACAAAAATCAATGTTTACTCCATAATTTCTAATATCAAATTCTAAACTATAATTTTGTTTCATTATTAAATCGAAAATATTGGTACAAATACAGTGGCTCAGTTTTAAAAGTTAACTTCTTACAGCCGTAAAAAGTTATTGCTACTATTTCTCTATGTTGACACTGCTGCAAAATCTTTCATATTTAACAAAAATTAATTTTTATAAAGCAAAAGTCAAATTTCCGACTTTTTCGCAACACAAAAGTCGATTTCGAACTTTTCACTTTTATTTCATAAAATTCGATTAGTTGAAATTCGATTTATTGAACCCTAATTCCACCACCGAACTATTGCTTGGTGTTTGACAAACGTGTTCTGTTGCTTTTAACCATATATTGGGATCAACAAATGACAGCATTCCTAAATAAGCAACACCGTTTTAGTTCCTTTTTTTCGCTCTCATTTTGCAATGATCGATCTGGGAGAAGCTTATGCTCAGTTAAGGAGATTGTAAATCAGAAGGTATGAGTTTCATTTCATCCTCTGTATCTAATTTACTTACGAGAAATTAATCATTTTCGAGAAAGAAAAGAGGTTAGGCATCTGAGCCTTACATTGGTATTTGGTGGTTGTTAAAGTAAAAAGAGGTTCATGTTCTCGCTGACTGCAACCATAAAACCTCAATACACCGCTACGTTGTCAAACATAATTTTATATATACCATCAAAAGTCCTCGAAATTTTATTTCTCCGAAGATTAAACCCCATAATAGAGTCAAAAAAAACTAATACCTGATCACCAATTTGGTTTTAGACAGGGACATGGGACGATTGAACAGGTTCATAGATTAGTTGAACTGATAAATAAATCTTTCGACACGAAAAAGTATTGCAATGCGGCATTTCTAGACATTTCACAAGCCTTTGATAGGGTATGGCACGAAGGGTTATTAATCAAATTGAGGAAAAGTTTATCCACGAATTTCTTCATTTTTCTGAAATCTTATTTATCTGAACGAACCTTTTTTGTTAAACACGGCGAAGACATGTCGGACATGCTTAAATCGCATGCGGGACTACCTCAGGGCAGCATTATTGGTCCTACCTTATATCTGATTTTCACTTTGGATCTACTTGCAGAAGAAGGGACTCTTATCGGAACGTTTGCAGACGATACAGCTGTTCTTGCCACTGGCGTCAACCCAGATCAAGCATCTAGAAAATTGCAAAAACATCTCGATACCATAACAAAATGGCTGCAGAAATGGAGAATAAAGGCAAATGAAACGAAATCGGTTCAGGTAACGTTTACACTTTGGAGAGGATGTTGCCCTCCCGTGTCTATTAATAATGTTGAAATACCCCAAGCAAATGATGCAAAGTATCTAAGCATTTATTTGGACAGAACACCGACTTGGAGAAAGCATATATTTACAAAAAGACTGGCCTTGGGACTCAAACAAAGATCCTTAAATTGGCTTTTGAATGGCAAATCCAAATTATCCCTAGATAACAAATTGAAAATCTATAAATGTGTTTTAAAACCCATATGGACATATGGAATCCAGTTATGGGGGACTGCAGCAAACTCCAACCTTGAAATATTGCAACGCTTTCAATCCAAAGTACTGCGA
The DNA here is from genome assembly GCA_019455685.1 of Philornis downsi. NCBI lineage: Eukaryota > Metazoa > Arthropoda > Insecta > Diptera > Muscidae > Philornis > Philornis downsi. The sequence goes on along the minus strand of JAHXMU010000724.1, from coordinate 1,091,188 downwards.
ACCATTACCGGTACACCCAAAAACTTCTCGAACAAACAATTGCGTAGAGAATTGAAAACACCCTTCATTAAGGAAGAAATCCAAAAATACTCCGCTAGATACATGAATCGTATTCAACAACATCCGATGAACGAAACACCATTATTTACCAGACTAAGGAGGAGAACCACACAGGACCTGGCTACTCAGGACGAATATAGCAGTAGGGACACTCAAGGAAGTGTTCCCGAATAAAAATAAAATTTTAGTATATAAGTAGTATGTAGGCCAATGTGAATATTACTGAATGTCCAAGGACAGATTGTAATAAATACAGAATTTAAAAAAAAAAAATATATATATATATAATTTTTTTTTCATTTCATGGTTGGATAAGAGGGGCTTTTACACCACCTAGCAATAGTTCATTTTATAATTCCAATTAAACTAACTGTACTTATTCAAATAATGATTTTCAGTTCAATTCACTTCTAAAATAAATTATGTTATATTACGGATTTAATTAAAAAGAGCATAGAAAATTATATTCAACACACTGAATAATGTTGTTATCGTCACTGAGTTCTAGTATTCATTACTTGAAAGTATCAAAGTGTAAACTGCAACTGATAAATGTCAATATTATAAAGCATCTGTAATACAGAAACATATTTATATATGTATACATGGTCATAATTGCAAAATAATTATCACTTTTAAACGAATATAGCAGCTTACACTTTCATAAAATTTTGATTTTGTGATTTTGATTTTGATTTTGCACCACTGTGCAACAGTTTGACGTTGGATAGGATTTGTACCTATCAACTGTTACACGTTTAGCCATCAGCGATTTTGTTATGATAGCATCGTACACGATTTATTCATTTTGAATTTCCAATGGTTCACTATATTTTGCATAATTTATGATCACATGTGTCCAATTACAAGTTTATAAAATTAAAAACTTAATGCAAATTAAGAACGAAAATAGTTACAAAAGAGTTACAATAGTCTATAAATTCTACAACGTCATAAAATCAACAAATTTGAGAGAATATACACATTTCAAACATTTTCATTGAGACCATTGCCACGGCTGCACTCAGAGTTCGTAGTACTACATTTTAGTTAATTGCCTCTAATTTTCAAACTACAAGTTCCTGTCCAACAATTTCCCCATTTGTAAATCTATTGGCGTAGAAAATAAAAATGCCAACAATAGATCTGTTAATTAGATTTAATTAAAATTAGTTTAACAAACAAAAGCGCGAGTAATTAAAAGCGAAAAACAGAATCAAACTGACAAAAAAGCAGACACGCTTAAAAATTTTAGGTTTTCAGATTTTTGTGCAAAACCATTACGATGAAAAAGTTTTATTAGTCATTAATACTTAAACTTAAAACAAAAAAAAAAAAAAATTCTCTCTATATGACGTATATTTGTATACTTATGAACTTATAGCGTTAAAGAAACTTTATAAAAAATATTCATATATTCAAATATTTCAATATAGAGAGAAAAACAAAGTATAAACAAATATTCATCATCGAAAATGATTCAACGGTTTTTTCTAAAATCAAAGTAAAAACACATTTGCCAACCAATTTTCGAAACACGTTTTCCTCTCCGATGAGATTACTCCAACAGATGTGTTTTGAAGGCATCAATCGCATATTCGAATGTCGATAAAATTGGCGGCCGCCGATAACAAATTAGAACTTTGCGGTACAGCACCCGTTAATTCGATATTTTGAGAACTCAATAGCTTTTTGGAAAAAACTTGTAAATGGTTTTATTGTTATTATGGAAAATGACCTGGTAGCGATCTACCATCCCGAAATGAACGTTCTACGTTGGTATTTTTGTATAGGGTGTGCCAAAAGAAAGCTTATATACGTTTAATTTATTGTGTGAACGCAACACATCCGAAGGGCTTGGTGGATACATAAATTGGTATTCTGACTCTTGGGAGTTCAATCAATCGGTATCCTGGCTCTTGGAAGTGATTTTCGGGAGAAGACCGCTCGTTGTCCATGCGAGAGTTTTACAAAAATATTGATTCGCGACTGTAACACATAGAATATGACGCAATATTCGAAGTTTTTGTCATTTAGATGATGCATAAGGCATTCCTCGTTCGAAAATGAGTCAAAAAAATTTAAAGAGATCGATACAACATTGGAAAAATTAAAATTCAGACGACCAGGGTCATTAAGAACGGTAGAAAAAAGGAGGGCGTTAATCGGTCAGTTCCTGACGATCCGAAATGTGCATAAATCATCATTACATCGCATAATCCACTAACACCTAAAGCTGCATCCCTACAACATCTCAGCGAAAGAAGTGCATCCGCGGAAGCAGAAATTCACCGCAATTTCTGGCACAAAATGATGAAAATTTTCGTCATCACCAATGAATATACATAGGCTTGTCTTAGGAAGGAAGTGGTCTTTACATTTTCATGAGAGTTATTATAGTAATGAAAAAGCAGTCATTTTGTGCAACTTTTTGTTTTACCAAACAAATTTTGTTTTTGGATCAGAGTTGTCAGACCGAAAATAGACCGTAAAACTGTGTTCCTATCAAATGTGATCATGCGGCAGACGAATCCAATCAAATTAATAGTATTTAAATATAATTCAATTTAATAAGAACTACCGAGTTTGTTTAGATTTAGGAGTGATATAAAAGTGCTTCTTTGGAAATGATAAATATGCATATATTGCGCTATTGGAAGTGATAAAAATACAGGGTGGTGCAATAGAACGTGCATATTGCATCATCTCTTTTTGCGAGGTAGAAAAGGCGCGGTCGGGGGGGCGCCTACATCGTTGGGTTGGCGGCCTCATGGAGTTTTAGTTGCTATGAATCACTTCGACGGGAAGCGTCACTCATTTTGCGTGCGCGCATTTTACGAGAACTCTCGTTCATATATTGCTACTAGGCGACTATATTGTGCTGAATATGGACTACGGCGAATTAGTGAAGCTCCGAGTGCTAATTTAATTAAAATATGGGTAAAGCGTTTTGAAGAGACCGGTTAAACATTTAAACCACAAGCAAATGGTCGCCCAAGAACATCTAGGACCGAAGACAATGTTGAGAGAGTTATGGAGTCAGTACGAGGAAATCCACAAATGTCGACTCGCAAGAGATCGTCTGTCTTACAATTATCGCGACGAAGTTTGCAACGAATTTTAACATTGGATCTTAAACTGCATCCATATAAGCTGCAATTAACACAAGAATTGAAAGAGTCTGACTTCATAGCAAAGCTCGCATTTGCTAATGAAATGCTTAATCGATTTTCCAATTTTTACAATATCCTTTTCTCTGACGAGGCTCATTTCCTTATGAATGGGTTCATAAACCGTCAAAATTGTCGTTACTGGAACAGTAAAAATCCCAAAATCAACAGTATGACAGTATGGGCAGCAATCTCTGGCAAAGAAATAATTGGTCCTTTTTTCTTCGAAAATGCGCGGGGCCAAAACGTCACGGTTAATACGGAACGCTATGTTGAGATGTAGGACGGATTTTTGGCTCCAGAAATTGAAAGTTCAAGAATAGTGAATTCCAGAACTTGGTTCCAACAAGATGGAGCTACCTGTCACACATCAAATGACTCCATGGCGGTGGTGAAACAGATGTTCCCTGGCAGACTGATTTCGAAAAGAGGTGATATCCCATGGCCCCCACGTAGTCCAGACTTGACGCCCCTTGACTTTTTTTTGTGGGGATACCTCAAACACAAAGTCTACAGTAATAATCCAAGAAACATCGTTCAGCTCAAGGAGAATATCCGTGGTGAAATGGCGGCCATTACACCAGTATTACTGAAGAAAGTTTTCAATAATTTTCATACGCGGTTAGAGGAGTGCCGTCGTAGAGAGGGTCACCATTTAGATGATGTTATTTTTAAAAAGTAAACTCCGTTTATTGCTCTACAATGCCTTAGATTTATTTTAACCATACCATTTGTATTTATTTTTTTAATCTATTTTTTAAATATGTACGTTCTATTATTATTTTTTTATTATTATTATTATTATTATTTTTTTTTTTTTTTTGAATAACTTCCGGTTTTGTTTTCTGTGATGTAATTGGCGCAAGAATTAAAGGTCCAGCATACCAGTCAAAGGTTTGAACACACAATTGAGCGCTTTTCAATGTTTACCAACATTTCGTGTTCGTCTTAATCAGAAAACGTTTCATTCATTCAAAGGGGTCATATGGAATGATATGTCCTCGCAAGGAATTAACGCCTTTTATTTTTTGAACATGAAAGGGGACGTGCAGTTACCTATACAGGGAATTCAGAGTGTGATGTGGAGATATTAGATAACTTTGCTTAAATTGCAAAATTTTCCGGTATGTAACCGAAGAGCATGGTTCCAGCAGGACGCAACAACATCACACACATCTAATAAGTCTTTACCACCATTTCCTTAAATTGTCCGTGATCAATTGATTCTCTTTCGGCTTCTCTGCCACATTTAAAATAAAATATCTGCCTCTGTTTACATAAAAGAGTGCCGCGAAAGCGAGGATTTACATTTGAACGATGCTATTTTTAAGAAATAGATTCCTTAGCTATGTACGAGTACTTTAATAATTAATTGGAACTTTTTCGAAAAACAACTTACTTTTTGTAATCGGTCCACTAAATATGAACTTTCTTTTGAGACACCACCTAAAAATGACGGCAGGCTCTCACACTATGTGACATTATTTTGAAGCAGAAATCTGTCATCTCAGTCATCAGTGAGCAATATTCTTCAAACGGTAGTGGAGATTGACTTGAAAATGACTCATCCACAGCGTCTCTGTGGATATCAGATATCAACAGCTGTGCGGGAAAAGGAAGGGGTAAAGGAAACTGTTCTATTTGTATATAATTTAGTGGGATTACGCTAACGAGCCGATATCTGACAGCCAGTGACAGCACTAACGAATTCAAGAAGAATTCGAACAAAATAGAAAACGCATTTTTGAAGATCGGAAATAACATCATAGGGACATGAACAGCATCACTACAAGGAGAAGGAGGGTTGTGAGCATGTCCGATAGAACTGAACTGATTGTCGTAAACGTGGAAAATATGTCTACATATGGGCGAGGATGTAAACGAGGTTGGTTTTAAATGAAACCAGATTGCGAAAAGGCTATGCCCAGGAAGAGATCACCAAAGGCCCGAAAGAAAGAAATATGGTAATGAAACGAAACCGTCTTAGAAGTAGGCGAAAATGTACAAGATTGAGATGCAGGAATACTTCTGAGAACAAAAATAAGACGTATACTGAGGCAATGAAACTGCGGTAGACTGCAATGTCTGACTGGAAACCGCAACTCTTTGGCGAACTCTGCTGGATTATTAACAAAGTCTCTTACGATCTTGGTTATAAAATTGTTATGAACAAGGAGAGCAAAAAATGCCCGGTTGACAATCCTATCCCATGGTATTAAGTGAATATACGGTCATACTAAGAATACCACTGAACCCATCAAACACACTCAAAACCCGGAGAACTTAGAATTTCTCCCTTCGATCTATAAAGGGACCCTGCCGACATAATAGTAGAAATTGTTACTGAAACACCTGACATATTTTCAGAAGTTTGGAAGAGGCCGTCATGCTAGACATGACTGATAAAACACTGAAGGGCTTAAATAAACCACGATTCAGGTTCAGACTTCGCAGATTCATAACTGGATCAAAATATGTACTGAACATGTTATCCTTAACTTTTTCAGTGCCTCAATATCTGGTGGGGAATGAACAATGGAATGCATGCTACTAAGGAGGCTTAAGGATTGAAATTATGGATAATAAATTCTTAATTTGCTGCACTGATGACGTCACAACAGTTACTACAGTTAGAAGCGCAAATGGTGCACGGCGTAAATTAAGACACTTATTGTTGAGACCCGAGAAACAGGCTGTGTTCCCCACGGTTCACAGATAGCTACATTCAAAAGTGAGCTACTGTTGCTAATTACGGAAGAACACATTCGCTTGGAAATAGGTGTGAACATAGGAGATATGAAAATTGTGACTCAAGCGGCTGTAATACATCTGGTGATAGGATTAGACCTCAGATTTACGTTTTCAGCCCAAATGCAGTTTGTGGCCAACAATGCCAAAAAGACGGCAGGGCAGTTGTCTATTGTCAAATAGCATTCTATTTTATGGATGTGAATTTTGGGTTAAAACCCTGTGGGTAAATAATGGGCCAAAAAAAAATTGAATAAATGCACTTACATGTGATAAATGACAGATGGAAGAACTTTTCACATTCAGTGAGTTTATACGCATTTTACTTCTACGACGATTCCGAACGTCACAATTTGAGAATCATTAAGAAGACTTGTCGATTACTCGACTACTCAAAGTTTTCGTCAAACATATCGAGGCAATCGCCGCACAAATAATAATAAATGACATGTGGAATTGAACCCGGGAACATGCGAACGATAGTCTCGTTTGCATAAAAGATGTAATAATTGCGACTCGCGCCACGTTTGGTCACAAAAATTAGGCAATGACTTTTGCCAATTACCTCAACGTAGCTTACAGTATCGGAAATCGCAGTAGTAGTAATAGCAGGTGTGATCACAATAGATATATTTGCAAAGGGGCGCTACAAAACACATTTGATGAAGAAATCCGGTAATGCTGTAAGACAATTCAGGTATCAGGGCACTTCCAATATCAGTGGAACATCGAAAGGCAAGAGAGGTGGACGGCAAGTCCAATACCGAGCATTGAGAAATGGGTTCAGTGATAGTGTAGGGAAGTAAAAAATATATATGATATTAATGACGCAAGGCACACATTTTTCAGCTGCACTCGCTAGCAATCAAATTGCCTGCAATTTGTCAATAATATAGTAAATATTATAAACATAAACAATAAGAATTAAATAACGTTGCGAAACCATATCGATCATATCTTTAGATGCTTGATAATATATTTTAGCCGCAAAATCTTAAACTGCGGAAATGATGTCTGGAAGCAATATGAAAGTGATTCCGAGCTGGAACATTTCAGTGAAGAGACAAGGGGGTTTTTATTCAGCACATCTTACTGGTGAATCATGAGTCGACATCACGAATATTTAAATATCCAAATATTCCAACACTCATTCCACTACTATTATAGACTATTACAATTAATCATATTCAGATGAGAAAAGATTCAATTATTACTTATTTATACATATTAGCAATGAAATAAATTCTCTTCTATAGATTTAAGTATACGAATTATATTAATAAATAATAATTAAAGAGAATTGGAAATATTTGATGATTTCCTATGATAGACTATTCAAATTTTAGATGCATCCTTCAACAGAATTCACCAATTTCAATCGAACTAAATTTTCGCACGAATAAACGCCAAATAAACCGAACAAAAATACAACGACAAATTGAGTGGATCTAAAAAATCAATCCTTTTTGTACCTCCACCCGAAGGAGTGAAGGTATTTATCTCTTACTAGAGAAAAAGTGCAACACAAAATACGAAGCATTTAAAATATCAAATACGTTTTGATAAAATGTGTTTTATGACATTATAAATCGATTTACCAATGTCCGCCTGTCTGGCTGGCTGATAGACAAGATAGGAAGGCGGTCCCATAAACTAGCCGAACTGATGTATAGATAGATGGTGCCAGTAATTTGCAAAAAAAAAAAAAAAAATAAAATATTATAGTGAGAAGCTGCCAAGATGGACAACATAGGGGTAGATCAATTCAGGTGTCCATGCCAGACAATGTTATAAAAATCCACAAAATGGTACTGGATGGTGGTCGGCTGAAGTTGTATGAGCTAGCTGAAATAATAGGCATTTCCAAAAGTGATATACATCGAGATGAGAAAGCTATGCGCAAGATGGGTGCCGCGCTTGCTTCCAACAGAGCAAAAACAGCGTCGTAAAGGTGTTTCAGTGGAGTTTAGTGGATTTGGAGATGTTTTACTGTAATAAAACCAAATTTTTGCATTGATTTATAACCAAGGATAAGACATGGGTCCTCCACTGCACACCTGAGACAAAGCAGTGGACTGGAATGGGAATATCGTGTCCAAAGAAAGTGGAAACGATTCCTTCTGCAGGCAAGGTCATGGCGTCTGTTTTTTTGGAATGCGCATGGGATTATTTTTATTGATTATGTTCAGAAAGGAAGACCCATCAGCGACGAAAATTATGATATTTTATTTCAGCGTTTAGGCGATGAAATTATGGGAACAAGACCACATTTGGGGAAAAATAAAGTGTTGTTTCACGAAGTCAATGCTCCAGTACAGACATCCATTATTGCGATGACCAAAATTAATTAATTAAAGTTTAAATTATTTTATCACGCACCTTATTCGCTAAATTTGGATTCGGACTATTTTCTATGTGAAAACTTGAGAAAATGACTCTGTGGTAAAAGATCTGTCAACAATCAATAGATGAAGGTTGCGGTTGATGGCTATTTCAAGGAGATTGACAGCTCTTACTATGAACAGGGTACAGAAATTATTAAATATCGGTAGAAAAATTGTATCGAGCTAAAAAGAAATTATGTTTAAAAATAAGGAAAATTTTGGCGGTTAGTTTTGGGACCGCTATCGTAAATGTTGCAAATCTTTATGAATCTCATTATAACTTGACGCGGACTAAGATTTTACTGGATGGTTACTATGAATTTAAAATTGCAAACCACTTCTTCTGATACCTCCCACACACATTTTCCGAAATTAAATGTTTATCCTGTAATCCCTCATAGGTAAAATGACGCAGCAATCTAAATTTGTGTCCATTATTTTGATATATAATTTTTGTTGAAAACTGGCACTTAACATACAAATAGCTTATTTAACCCAAATATTTTTAGTTTCATATCTTCTACATAATTATTCCATATTCAGCCAATGTTAAGAGATTCCTAAGGTAGTGTGTAGGAATGAAAATGGGCTGCAGTATCGCACCCATTCTGGTACCCCATACAAATTGTCCGATTTTCCGAAATTAATTTTCATCCCTGTAACTCCCAAAGTGAAGACTAGAGCGGCCGGGATTTTTGCTTTTAATTGCTTTAATTGATTTTTTGATTATTGGCAAAGTTTGAGAAAATTGGCCGGATTTGACCCGTGTGTCCTTAGGTCCATATTTTGTAAGCAGTTGAATTAAATTCAGTAAAATTTAGTGCATATTAAAGGCTTGTTAGATGGTATTTGAGATTGAAAATTTACCGCATCGTCGATATCCCTCTGGTACCTCCTAGGTTTTAAATCGGAAATACTTAAAATTTTATCATTATTAGCAAAATTTGAAAAAACGGCAAAGTGATCACCCCTCTTCCGGTAAATACCATACAAATAATAGATTTATTTCACATAATCTTAGCTTCATTCTAGCTGCTTTGAATTCAACTAAATGTGACACAATGCCATGCGGTTAATTACCTCAGTTCGGGGAATGAATATGATAGGTAGTACCATGTTCATCCAGGTACTTTCAATACAAATTAGCCGATTTCATCTTGTAAACGTAAATGCGAGGGCTGAGGTAAGTTCAATTTTTATTGATAGCATTTAATGTACAATTTGAATGAGAAAAAATCGACAGGATAGCCCCGCGGTTTCTGGTATCTCCCATACAAATTACCTAAATTGACACATATACTTCTGGACTACTACTCTTTTTCATTCAATTATGCTAAATGAAGCATTGCGTATTAGTTCACAACATTTTTTGATAAGAATCTAGCGTTTTACAACGCCTCTTCTGGCACTCCACACACTTTCGAGCTCATACAAAAGGGCATTGGTTGAAAATACATGAGAAGCAATTCACCTGAATGACTTTTCTGTGCTCGCCCATATAGTATGTACAGGGTTATGCATTTAGTGATTTCAACACCGCCGGTCTGGCAGGGCTATCAGCTGTTTAATACCTGTCATTTGAAGTGTTATTTATTTAGTAAAAGGTTTGCCATTTACGAATACGGATCGTTTAACAACCGAAAAATACCTAAAAATAGATAAAACTTTCATACAAAAGTAGTGACTCGAACGAGGCCATTTTTCATGCATTACGAGGTGATTATGGTTTGATTATGATTAGTCTACCTACTGTGCAAGTCATTGGCAAGGTAATAAAGAAATTTCAAGAGACTGGAAGGGTTACAGATGTGTTCAAGCCTATGTATCGTCGCAATGTACGCACTGCCGAAAATATCGGTTTGTTAGTGAAAGTGCGGCGGATAATCCAAATTTCAATTCTGAGCTCTACGACAGTATCACAACCGATTTTTGTCGTTTTTTTTTTTTTTTTTTTTGGTCTGCAATTGAAGATTATGAACTGGACGATATGTGGTTTTGAGAAGACGGTGCGGCGGGTTACACAACACGGACGATTTCGGCTTTGTTGCAGGAAAAGTTTTCAGAAAACATAAATTCATATTTTGGCGGCGTCAATTGCCCACCAAGAGCATGCAATTTAACGCCGTTAAACTTTTTTGTGAGGCTACGTCAAATACCGTGTTTGTCTGGTAATCCCAAAACGTTGAAGCGTTTGAAAACCAATTTTCGTCAATTTATCGCCGAGATACCGCCCACAATGTGTGAAAGCGGCCGAAAACAACCTAAAAAGGATCCACTGATGCAACCAATCCAGACCACAGGTGGTCATTTAAATGACATTGTGTTTCATAACGGTAAGGTCCAAGCATTGCAATGAAATAAGATTTTCACCGAAATCATGGCTTTATGTGTGTTTTATTTACCTTAACTTTTAAAACCAGCAAATGGATAATCTTGTACTTTGCAAAAGAAAAAATCATTTGCGTTCTTCTATTGACTAATCATCAATCTACCGTCCGTAGTGTTGACCATTTGTTTGAGCTACGTATTATTAATTATCAGTTTTTCCGAAACCTGGCACTTAGTTTGTTAATTCTATGTTTTATTCACATTTACAAATATTCGAGTATACAATTTATTCAAATATTTAGTACAAAGCTTTAAATGCGACCGTCAATGGAAACATTTCGCTTTCCCTCTCACAACCGCAGCATTTTTTGTGTGATTTCCACTGCTTTATGGTCTTTTTCCTAAGGGACATATTAAGCAATAGTTAGCTTAAATGCTTCAAAAAATTAGAACATTTAACATTGCTGACAAATTTAGGGCAATATATTAAACGGATGATGGAAACTTATATTGTCATCATAATAAGGTGTATTGAGTTTTTTTTTTTATCAAGACACTTAATTTCATACATCAAACCAACATGTGGTTCACATAAGATTAAGAAAACAAAAAAACAAACTTCTTAAACCACCGGCCTTCTTAGCTGTTTGATTGTCAAATATTAACTTAGAAGCTTAAAGCGTTAAATAAACTTGAACAACGGCCATATGACTAAATATTATGTACATTTACTTGGTAACTACAATGTTGTAATCATCCTGTCTGGCATCGGCACAAAACAGTAAATACAGCAAGTTCTTACATCTATTCATAACATAAACCTAAGTATACACAATGTGATTCCCTCAGGACAAAATTCCTTGTCAGTGGCAACACAACCAAGTGTGAGAGTCAATTTCACATCTTATTCCTTGGATTCTCTACAAGACCCCAAGTCGTGTCTGTTGCTTTATTAGCGTAAATATCTTGTTTGAAAATATAACTTTAAACTCAATAAGAAAACTTTGTACCCGCATAATCACAAACATCATTGGAACCAACTGTTGCTGTGGAAGTCGTTGGCAATGACCAGCAACAGACATCAACTAATGTCAAGTACGTGAACAGATAAAAATACAAATGGACGGACGCAGAAATGTATTAGAGTATGGCTGTTTGGTGCAGCCATGGAAACCTGAAGAGCATTCCATGCTGACGACACAGTTGTTTTTCAATGCTGTCACTGTTGACTGCCACTCCCCATACTAAGTAACAGACGATTAAGAAGTAATTAATAATATTGCAACAAAGGTGATATTAAGACAACGACAACAGCGCAAGTCTCGTTGAATGAATTCCATATAAAATGAAATTAGAAATCGTTAACAACAAATAAAGTACAGTAATTGTAACTGAAAGGGAAAGTGGAAGAAGGTTTACAAACGGATTATGCATTTAGTGGTTTCAAAATTGCTGGTCTGGTCAGTTGTTAAATACTTGTCATCTGAAGTGTTATTTATTTCGTAAAAGCTTTGTCATTTACGAAAATGGATCGTTTAACAACCAAAAAATGCGTAAAAATAGTTAAAATTTACTACAAAAGTGTTCAAATGTGAGCACATTTCGTGCATTACGGAGTGATTATGGGCGCCATAATCGACCATAATTGACAAGATTATAAAGAAATTTGAAGAGACTTAAAGTTTTACAAATGCGGTCAGGTCTGTACATCATCGAAATATATGCACTGCCAAAATATTGCTTCTGTTAGGCGTTATCAGCAATTGGGCCTATGTTACCGCTCATTATGGCGTATTTTTCATTTGGATTTGCAACTAACGCAATAATTAAAGCCGGCTGACAATTCATAATACCTTTAATATGCTGATTGGGTGCTGCAGCAACAGGTTTTCAAAGCTAACTTTTGGAAAAAAATTTCTTTAGCTCATTTCCCATTCGATGGTTACATCAACAAGCCAAATTGACGCGTAAGGGGTTCGGAAAACCCAGAAGTGATTATGAAAGAGCCATTGCATCCGGAAAGAAAGGTGGTGTCATTGAATTCAATACGTAGATTCAAAACGATGGTGCCACGAGCCACACAACACGACCGATTTCGGCTTTATTGCAGCAGAATTTTTCAGAAAGCTTAATTCCACGTTTTGGCGACATCAATTGGCCGAAAAGATCAAGCGATTTGACGGCGTCACTCTTGTTTTTTGAGCCTACGTCAAAGACTATGTTTACTCGAATAATCCCCAAACGCTGGGGCATTAGAAAACCAACATTCGTCAAGTTATCGCCGTGATACCACCCTAAACTAACTGAAAAGGATCCACTGTTGCAAAAGCATTCATTTAAATGACACTATATTTAGTATACAAGATCCAAGCATTATAATGAAATAAAAGTTTCATCAAAATCATACTTTTATGTGTGTTTTATTTAAATTTACTTTTGGAACCGAAAAATTAAAAACCCGGTATAATAAGCATGCGAGAAATAAATAAATATTCTAAAAATTTAATAGTTTCATATTTGGTTTTTTGGGTATTTGGCTATTTTGTTATTGGGGATTATTCTTGTTATTGGGGATTATAATCTGCTGCAATGCTTGTATTCTTAAGAGAGATTTTCGTAAATTCAATTATTTCCATTTTACTTCTCCCATTTGCAGTCTGCAGTATCCCAAATCGATTTGCCACACCTCTTTTGGTAGCTCTCAAGCAAATAACTAATTTTATCCATACATATCGTTTAGTTAGTTACACTGAATTCATCCAAACTTAGCACAAGTCAAGGGTTCAGTGAACTCTTCTGCTACCTTCCGTAAAAGTCCGCACGTAGAGCGTTTGGTAAAAATAGGGACAAATTTACATATATACCGAAATTTAATCCCGCTTGCATAATGTCAAATTGGTACGAGGACTGTCCCAAGACTAGTCGACCTGACATATAGATGGTACCAGTAGTTTAAAAGAATTATTTTGATGAAAAGTGGCACCATTATAAAACATATGTTTAAGGTTTGAATGCGCCACATTGTTTAGTATTTTCATTAAGCCATCAAAAGTAAACGATCTTAGTGAAGCTGTAAACATGAAAAAAATTGGTCACCGTTATGTAATTTAATATTTCTATTTGAAAGATTTCAATATTAAAACCGAGCTAGATACTACTCTGGAAGAGTCTGCTTCTTCGATTACGAGTGTAAAATATTTAAACTAGGCTGTACGAGCTGCCAAGACGAACACCGTAGTGGTCGAACCATTGAGGTGGACAGCCAGACACAAGTCCACAGAATTATATACATTTCAAAAAATGCTCTACATCGTATATTGGCTGAAGATTTGAAGATGAAAAAGCTGTGCGAAAGATGGATGGGTTTAGTGGAGTTTGGTGGGTTTAGCGATGTTTTTGCGTCGTCAAAAGTTTAGTTTCAAGGCACCACGTGGTTTAGTATTTATGTATTTCAATATTTCCATTTGAAAGGTCTCTGTCCAACCTATATTAATGCCGAGTTAGATTCTACTCTGCTCATTCGTTTACGACTGTAAAATGTTGGGTAACAGAACTCAAACGAGGCCGTGCGAGCTGCCAAGAAGATTTGTAACCACGGATGAGATATGAGTCCACCACTTCGCACCGGAGACAAAGAAGCAGTCAGAGCAGTGGACTGGAATGGGAGAATCGTGTCCAAAGAAGGAGTAGGTGGTTCCATCTCCAGGCAAGGTCATTTCGTTTATTTTTTTTTTTTTAGATATGCATGATACTATTTTTATTGATTATTTTCAGTTAGAGCGTTTAGATGATAAAATTGTGGGAAAAGGCCGCATTTGGCGAAAAAGGAAATGTTGTTTCATCAAGGCAATGCTCCAGTTTACACATCCATTAATGCGATGATCAAAATTATTGAATTAATGTTCGAGTTCACGCTCCTTATTCGCCAGTCTTAGCTCTCTCGGACTATTTACTATTCCCAAATTTGAAGAAATAGCCCGGTGGTAAAAGATTTGCCAACAACGAAGAGGTGGAGTCTGCGGTTGATGGTTGACAAATCTTAATATAAACAGGGTATAGAAGCTATTGAATATTAGTGGAAAAAGTGTATAGAGATAAAAAGAGATTATGTTGAAAAATAAAGAAAATTGTTTCCAACTTTTTTTGTGTTGTCTTTGTTAGATCGGTCAGTTTTGTGACAGCCCACATATCACTTCCTTTCTGCAACATCCCCACACAAGTGCGCTCGTGAAGTGTTCGGTAAAATTAGGCACGTATTGACCGAAGAGGAATTCTTCCTCCTTGTGTAGATTTTTGTTTAAAAAACGGAAGCAGAAAATTACAACAATTTTGGGGTAAAGAGGCGAAAATTTGCATATTCACGAGTGAATTTAACATAGGCTATAGGCCTCAGACTATAGACCATGTTGTCATAGTCCTCAGACATGTATAACACAGTTTTAAAAGAAGAATATTTTCTGAAGGTTAAGAAAAATCATATACGAAGTGTGTTACAAAAATAAAATGAATTTTCAAATTTCGCGGGCTACGTACTCGTATATGGGTATTTTTCTATGAATCGGTATGGAATTACACACATTTAAGTTTAATATATAGTTTTGTGTTGATTTTCCATACATTTATCCGGAAGAATGAAAGCTGGCTATCTGGCTAAAAGATACGAAAACTGTCATATGGAGCTTTATGAAACTTGACGGAACCTAATAATTTACCAGACTATGACCGTGATGGTAAATTGGACTTTCTAAAATTCAATTTTTATCCCATAGCTCCTAATTTTTAGATAACTTCGACTTAAATTTTGTTTCTCTTGACCGATAATTCTGGATAGAATCTGAGAAAAATTGGCCAATTATCCTCAACTATCCTTACGTTCATATTCTCTACCCGATTAGGAACGAAAATGAATTGCATTGTGCCTCTTTTTGTACCTCCCTTGCCTCGATTTTCCGAAAGTAAATCTTTCTAACATGTAGACTATTTCAACCTGAATTTAGTCCACTGTCTTGCTCTACAATTCCTGGTAAAATTTGATAAAATCGACCGGCAAACCATGACCCATTTGGTACCTCCATTACAAATTACCGATTTAACCCACACATTGCTTATCCATAGCTTCTGGTCCACAGTTACACTTAATTCATTCAAATTTAGTACACAGTAAGAGTTTGATAAGGTAGTGTCTGCGAATGGAAACTGATCGCATTATCACGCACCTTCTGGTATCTCCCATACAAATAAACCAATTTTCCGAAATTTAAATTTTTCGATGTTACTCCCAATTGATATACCGCGGCATTTTTATCATATTGCTTCATGGTTTCTGGCAAAACTTGAGAAAAATCGACCAGGCAACCACGCTCCTTTTAGTACCTCCCATACAAATATCCCTAAAACGTGGACCGCAGTAACTCAGATTTTTGTCAATACATTTGATATGATGTGACCGACCGTGGTGCGATGGTTACTACACGCAACTATCGTTCGCATGATCTAGGGTTTAATCCCGCATACAGCCCCGTATCCCTATCATTGTTTGAAGGGCAGTTACCACGATGTGTCTGACGAACATTTCGCGTAATCGACAAGTCTGCTTCTCAACCTATGACGTTCGTAATCGTCGTTAAACGGTAGTAGTCCCGTTGAGTACGTCTAAAAGTTGAATTCAAGTAAGCTCACTGAGTGTGGGAATCTCTCCCATATCTCATTCATGGGATGCAAGAAAATTTATAGTTTTTTAATTTATGGTTTTTTAGCAATGTCAAATTATGGGTAGTTTTCATTTGCTCCCAATTAAATATTTCAATAATCAAACACTTGATAATTTGATTATTAGAATATAACTATATTTTTTCCAAGTATAGTAAACGATGTCTTGAGCAATAACGTTCTGTTTCCTTATTTTCGATATCTATATTAATTTTAGTTTATTGTAATCTTATATAATTATGTAATATTATATTGTGTATTACATTACAAGTTGATAAAGCTAACTTTTGTAATTTAATTTCAGTAGGATTCCCTTACAAATTGAATTATTATCCCCTCTCTCGCGCGCGTAAAGACTTTTGCAAATGTTGTGTCTCAACACCTCCGTATTCCACAAAGTTTAATATCTTCGCCAGAAACTTGATTCTGTTTCTTCCTGAGAAAAATAGATAGGACTGGGAATTGAGATGTTATCAGCACTACACACACACACACACATATGTTCGTAGATAAATACTTTTGCATCTAATGATTTGTTCGCTCACGTGTGGCTAAAATCTCGATGTCATTGTCAATACTTATTCTTAGAAATACCGTTCAAATAAGCACAATTGTATATGTGTTTGCATTTGGGCCTTATGGCACTTAATCCTGCGTAGGGATATTGGAAACCTGCCAATACAGCAGCGATACATTTACTCGTAAGAGTTCACAAATAATTGTAATAAATATTAAGAAGATTAAACACTTTGGAAGAAAAACTAGTAATTTCTTATGTCTCAACAGAGAATCGGAGACACTGAGGTGAAGAAGTTAAAATCACTTTTTTCCATATTTTCTTTTTGTTTTTTCATTATCTCCAGGGATAATGCAATTCAGATATGGTGTATTGTTTTATTTCACGTGCTTACAAAGTTAATGACATTTAAAGACTGTTTATTACACATAAAAATCACATAGATTTTTGTGGAAATTCATGGTAATGAAAGTGTAAGAAGAAATACGTAACCGTATTGATAAAAACACTCTTCAAATAAACTGATCTCTCTCAGCGAATATCTTTTAAACTCCTTAAGATCTCATCGCTTGCAGTAAGTTGTGGCCTATTTTTTGTAACCACTGATAGTAATCTACATCGTAGTTTTATTCTCGATTTAAAACCAGCGATAAGCTCTTAATATGTAATTATTTTCAAGAGTCATCAATTATTTATTTCGACTTTGATCGCTTTTTATCCAACACCATAGGATGGTTGCAATGTGCAACAACTTGAATTATTCCCCTGAGACCACATAAAGTATCGTATATAAAATATTTTTGAGCGTCAGCCAAGACCGAACCGATTTTGAACGAGGCTGTCCCTCATTTACCGGCTGGCTAAATTCGAAATTACTAATTATTGAACTTGTAACAGAAAAAAATTACCCATAGAAGGACTTAACCCATCTTTTAGGAAATGTGCTCCAGAAATGCAGAATTTTTTTTTAACATCTTTAGCAGCTAAAAAACAATGCATCCAAGCAAGCAAACATTCATCAAACTTTTTGATGGGAAGTGGCGAAAAATTGTGTAATCACCAATGAAATTAATAATAATTATTCATTTATGATGCCCTTTTCCGACCTGACGTACAGACGGTGCCAATAATTTGAAAAAAATTATTTTGGTGAAAATTAACAACCTTATAAAAAATATTTTTTAAGTTATTTTTTAAGGTGCCACGTAGTTTCATATTTTTATTTCAGCTATCAAAAGTAAACGATGTCAGTGAATTTGTAAACATAGAAAAAATTGGTAACCGTTAATTCAATTCATTTGAAAGATCTCAGTCACATTCTACTCTGGGGGAATCTGCTCCTTCGTTTACGGTTGTAAAATATTGGGTAGCAGAGTTTAAACAAGGCCGTACGAACAGCCAAGACAAACACCATACGAAAATCCTCAAAATGGTATTGGATGGCCAAAAAGTCCTATACATCGTATATTGACCGAAGGTTTGAAGATGAGAAAACTGTAAGCAAGATGGTAGCTGCGCTTGCTTTCAGTAGAGCAAAAACAGCGTCTTGAAGATGTTTCAGTAGAGTTTGGAAGTTTTAGCTTCACTGCAATAAATCAATAAATTGTTGCTTCCATTTATTACCATGGATGAGACATGATTCCACCACTTCACACCTGAGACAAAGGAACAGTTAAAATAGTAGACTCGAATTGGAGAATCGTTCCATCGTTCCAAGGAACAGTTAATGCAGTGGACTGGAATGGGAGAATCGTTCCATCTGCAGGCATGGTCATGGCGGCTGTTTTTTTGGGATAAGCCTGCAATTATTTTTATTAGTTATCTTTAGAATGTAAAAACCATCAACGGCGAATATTATGCTAATTTAGATGATGAAACTACGGAAAAAGACCGCATTTGGCGAAAAATAAAGTGTTGTTTCATCAAGACAATGCTCCAGTTTACACATCCACCATTGCGCTGACCAAAATTAATGAATTAAAGTTCGAATTGCTTAGTCGCACACCTTATTCGCCAGATTTAGCTCCTTCGGACTATTTTCTATTTCCAAACTTGAAAAATGGCTCGATGGTAAAAGATTTGCCAACAATGAAGAGGTGGAGTCTGCTGTTGATAACTATTTTAAGGAGTTTGACAGATTCTACTATTCTTATTGCCAGCAGGGTATAGAAGTTATTGAATATCGCTGGAAGAGGTGTATCGAGCTAAAAGGGTATTATGTTGGAAAAAAAGAAAAATTTTCCCATCTTTTTTGTGTCTTCTTTGTTAGGTCGGCTAGCATCAAAATGATGCATGTGTGATAAAAATTCAAATCATTGGTTGCAATTTTTCATTATTCAAAAGAATTACTTTTTGTTCCAGAAAATCCATCTTCATAATTTGGTATCGTGGAGCGTATTTCCACATCAACGTCAACTTTATTAACTGTTCCAAAACGTACAAAGTTGCTCTATTTATACTAAAACTAGCTGAAAAGCATGATACTTCGTTATCGGTAGTTTTGCAGGATATCTTTCATGTATCGGGAAAGATAATATTCTCCAGACGGCTTCTGAACTGCTTACATATCGGCCAGTTTCATATGTTGCTATCTCATTCGCGGTAAAGCTATTACAGCAGCAGGAGACATTAATTGTAAAGCACACTCTTTGGCCGTCTTCGAGGTGTACAGCGAGATGGAATATGGCAGGATATCTTTCATAGTATCTATCTATTCGCGGTAAAGCTATTATAGCAGCAGGAGACATTAATTGTAAAGCACGTAATTTTTCAGCGAAGTACCTCCTGGTATACAATATTGATAGTTTTTCCACCTGATGTGAGGATATATAAATTTTTGGATGAACTAACTCTTGAGCAAGCCACGTAAAATTGCCCATGAGAAAAGCAGAAAATGCCTAAAGGTATGCAACAAAAGTGTAATATTCAGTACAGAGTGTAGATAAACGACAAATAAGAAATATATGCAAAATAAAAGTAAACAACTATAAACAAACAATAATAAGCGGTTAGGCCAGGACGCCAAGGAGAAACTTTCCCCCGTTTACTCGCTAATTTAGCAAGTTTCTGGGCTAAACTGCAAATAGTACCATACCAGGAGCACTCAATGATAACGTAGCATTCAACTGGCGAAAGAATTTTTGAAATCGGATGAGTAGTTTGCGGTAGCCGCCAAGGGGTAGACTTTTTCCCTTTTTGCCCCTCCCCATCGGAATTTCCGAAAATCCCGTCTGAGCGAAAATCCCATCTACGTCATAAAAGGAACCAACATGCCAAATTTCAAGGTTCTAGCTTAAGCCGTTTGGAAGGGGGAGATTTTCCCCCTTTTTGCCCCTCCCCATAGGAATTTCCAAAACTCGCTTCTTATCGCGTGCCTACGTCATAAAAGGAACCAAAATGCCAAATTTCAAGGTTCTAGCTTAAGCCGTTTTGAAGGGGGAGATTTTCCCCCTTTTTGCCCCTCCCCGTAGGATTTTCCAAAAATCCCGTCTTAGCGGGCGTCTATGCTAGAGGATGGACCTCCATGCCAAGTTGCAAGTTTCTAGCTCCAGTGGTTAGGGCTAGGCGATGTTGAGTCAGTCAGTCAGTAACGTTATTCTTTTATATATATAGATTACTTATTCTAGAAAATGCTGCAATATTTCAGAGAGAACACATATTTACATAATGGGTGCAACAAAGACAAACATATTTACAGAATAGTGTTGTACATCATAGACTTAATTCTAGAATGTTCTTATTTACATAACAGGTGAGAAGGAGATAACAATAAACTATATATTAGGAGTGAGAGGAACAAACATAACTTGTTGTCGTAAACGTAATTCTAGAAAAGTCCCACCCACATATAAAGAGGGAAAGAGATTACATATATCATACTTGAATGTTCTGGGAGCGGTTATGATGATCTTTCTAGAATGTACACTTAGAGAAATTACACTCACATACTACAATAATACATCGCCAGAAAAAGGTTCAATTGAAAAGTATTTTTTCAATATAAATAATTGTCCATAATTAAGCTTGGGAAAAAGCATCTTTAAGATGGATTCCGATGGATTTGGTACTTCCCTTAGAAGGCCAGTAAACTGGAAAGATTCCTATTGTTCTGTACGATCGAGACTTAAATTGAGACGAACATTGACAATATACATTTTTATAATGATAAAAAATATATATGCTTTATTTGGTCACTAAGCATCTGTAGTTTTTACAAAATGCATTGACAAACTTAGTATATCGATTATTATATAAAGGAAGATTAACAACTGTTTTTCCCAAAAACTTTAAATGGATCCTCTTTAAGCCTTGATATTCGGCTTACGTTTTCCGAATATATTATGTCCCCTAACAAATAGATTTTAGATACTAACATCTGTTTTCGAGATCTTCGTTATTGTTATTTTGGAAGTAGTTTAAAAGTGCTTCGTTGGAAGCGATAAATATGCATGGATTGCATCTTTAGATGTAGTGAAAATGTGATTCTTTTTGAATAGCTTCAACATATTCAGAGCTCTTTTCCAACTAGCTTACAAGTTATTCATTAATTAAAAGATATGCATGATGGTAATTAATAGATACCGGAAAGGGTTACCTGTGCTCTTGATATTTACGGGTCCGCCATATCTGTAGGTATGATAATTGAACAAAAAAAATCTAATTTTTACCAGAAAACGGTAAAGGTTAAGATATTTATATGATGAAAGAAATGTTTTTGATACGCCCTTTAATTTGGCGGTGAGTCGCTGCAAACAGGTCCAAAAACAAGAAATGTTACAGGAGCTCATCATAGTCGTGTTCGCGGCTATTGAATAATACGAAAAACTACGAACTTTTGTTAAAAAATGTGTTACGTCGATGTACGAGGTGTGATCAAAAAATAACCGTTATTTTCAATTTTTGCAAAAAGTATTTATTCATCAATAACTATCTCGTCCCCTTCAAAGTAATCCCCCTTAAGATAAATACACTTCGCGCAAACGGCGCATAACTTCAAGGTAGTATTCCTTATTGACCATACGACTTTGTGGCAAGAATTCATTATGCACCACGCCATTGCAGTCGAAGAAAATAATGAGCAAACCCTTCACACTCGAACGAACTTGACGTGCTTTTTTCGGTCTTGGATCTTCTGGATGCTTCCACTGGGATGATTGGGCTTTGGTTTTAATGTCATAGCCACGATTCGCCACCAGTTATGACATTTTTGAGGAAATCTCTCTTGAGCGATGTCCATGAGACGTTGTTTTTGCTCAAAATATAGCAATTTTGGAACAATCTTCGCTGCCGTACGTTTCATGCCTAAAACATCCGTAAAAATTGCTTGGCATGAGCCGAAAAATATGCCAACATCATCAGCAACCTCTCTAATAGTAATTCGACGATTATCCAAAATCATTTCCTTCACTGCTTCAATGTTTTCATCGGTTGTTGACGTGCTCGGGCGACCAGGACGAGCATCGTCATTGGCATCTTCTCGGCCTTCCTAAAACCGGTTATACCACAATTGAACTTGTGTTTTACTCGTAGTACACTCACCAAACGCCACAGTCAACATTTCAAATGTGTCCTTGCATATTTAATTTCATTTTTTACACAAAACTTAATACAGTTTTTTTGATCCATTTTTTCGAATAGTAAAAGATCACACCAAAACATAACTAATCTTTTTACCTGTCAAAAACAAAGTGACGATCCAAAATGGCTGATATTGCCAACATATACCTATATGACAGACATGTGTATCAACATAACATAAAAAAATGCGAAAATCGAACATACGTAACTCACGAAATTTGAAAATAACGGTAATTTTTTTTATCACACCTCGTATTATGTGGTAAGAATCCGTTTTTAATGCAACCGCTTATCTAGCGATATTCCAGATTGGATGAAAAAAATTAAAGAAGTCGCTAAATTTTTTAAAGTTGCATTACATATGATTTTCGTAAATTTTCTTGATAGTATTTGTTTCTAAATGACAGGATTCCTCACTCTGCAGCTACACAGTAATGTTATTAAAGTTATCTGGTTAGATTTTGGTTCATCCAGAATGGATTATAGAAGTCTTTTATTGCAAGCAGTGCACTTCTTGTAATTTTCAGACCGACATCGTTAATTTTATTGACAGTGGATTTGCCAATGTTCGCATAATATCCCAAACAGGTAGACTTTCCTTCTTCATATGGACAAATTTTGCTGACTACCACACAACACTTGAAAGGTCTGCAGTAACATCACGCAGTTTTCCGCAACGACATCTATATCATAAACGTGGAAATGTAACATCTTTCCTCACAAGTATCTATGTTCTTCAAAGGCGTAAAAATTTTTCAGCAGTGCTACACTCGGCCATGGTCTCACACAATTTTTGACATATCGAAAGACCCAACAGGATTGGGTCTACCACAATATTTGTCTAGAGAGGGGAAAGAAAACAGGTTTACAAGACGATAGTTTTGTATAGCAGTATGACTTGATGAGAGCACGTCAGTAATAGGCTAAAGCTGGGATCCCACTATCGGCGCAATGTACCGATTTTTGTAAAATTCAATAGGCCGATAGTGGGAACGCACAACATTTGTCAAAATGGGACAATCTGTGCCGAAATCGTGCTGACTAAAAATAATGAAATACAACTCTGTTGCACCGATAATGTGAACACTCTGTACATAAAGTGGAACAATAAAATTGTTAAAAATGCGACAATTTTTATCGGCCACTTGCACACCGATCAAAGTTAACAATTAGCGCCGATTTTTAAGAACAACACTGTTTGTAAACACAAGAAAAGCGGAAGAAGCACAAAAAAGAAAATTTAAACTGAATACGCGTAGTCACAAAAAAATCATTAAAAATGTATTCAGACTACGAAATTTTAGAAGGCGAAACAAGTTTTGAAGAATTGTCTACATCAAACCCGGAAAACAAAAGGAAAAGGCCACGAGTACTATTGTACTATTTTTTTGCTTACCTTTTTTATTACACCGCTTTAATGCTATAAAATAAGAAATTGATTTTCAATTTTGTAAATCAATCAGCGAAGACATGTAAACAAAAAACATATGATTCAATTTCTCAAAAAGTGCGCTGATAGTGTGACCACGTTTTGCAGATTATGCACAAATTTTTCTTCCGGCAGACATGTACCGAAAACAAATAGCACAATATGCGATGATAATGTGACTGCTCAAAAAGTAATTGCCCAAATCCTTGTCAAACTCACCGATGTAGCACAATAAAAATCGGTACATATTGTGCTATGTGCGCCGATAGTGGGATCTAAGCTTAAGACATAAATTGTCCAAGTTAACGCACCAACCGCATATAAGTATGTTTAAAGTCCGATAAACAAGATTTGACTCAATAAATGCATGCTCCATGATTTCCAGATGGAAGTTGAAGTGCAATTATGTGCATTAAATTTTGCCAGATCCCATCGTTCCCGTAATGTTTAATTATTCCTGTTCAATTGAAATTGATTGAAGCTTTTCAGTGGGACTTTAGGACTGGTAAATCAATAAATGTCAGATATTGTCATTACGTGCAACTCAAGAAAAGAACTAAGAACTACACGTATAAATCTTCCTGCAGCAAAGCAATTCGATAAATAAAATTGGAAGTCATGGCTAAGTGGATATAGTTGAACAGAGGCGGATGATTTTACCTCAGCCCCGATGTTATAAAGCCAAGAAATTAAGAGAAGAGTGTTGCTTGCAATAGTTTAGTGAACCTCGTTTGCAGACGAACAAAAATCCACTTGGCCAGACACTAATTCTGATCGTCTTGATGTATACGGAAAAATCTTGAAATATAAATCTTGTCTGGAAGTTTTCAAGAGAAAAATTCTACGTCATGAAACACTAACTAAGTTCAATATAGAAACCGATGTTGTCAAGCGCATTACAATGCAGTAATGACTCGGTTATATAGAGTGAATGGATTATATCGCCCCATTATGAAAAATCATAGCATATCAGTAAACTCTGTTCGCAGAGCAGAAAAGGCTACCATTAGAAGAGTGAGCTTTTTGATATACCATATTCATAGTGCGGTGCATAATAGAAGAAAACGTCTATCCAGATTTATTTGCAGAGGTTTAAGGTTATTTTGCAGTACTTTTATTTGATATATTTACATTGATATAACATGAATTAAGGTTGTTTAAATTGCTAATCTTTTGAATTGAATGATACTATTGCACTCCCCATTAATCAAGACTACGTCAACAGTTAAACATATATTGTTTATTCAAACATAATTTTAATCTTTTATCATCGTTTATCTTTTTAAATTCTTTAAATAGTTTTGTATTGTTAATCATTTCATTTTTTTTTTTTTTTTGTTTTTTTTTATATTTTAGACTATATTTAATGTTCAACAAGTTAAACAAATGAGATAAAATAAAAAGATTTTAATGCATTTGGGGGAGCTGTTTAGAATTGAACATCTGTTTTCAATAACTAAACTGCTCTCCTTAATTCTCTTTTCTCATAACACCCAAATATCTGACATTTCGTTCTAATTATTATTGTTTATGACGCATCTTCGAACAGCATATGTAGCACATGTGACACCAAGGTGGGTCGGGGACAGAAATTGCCTTGATCACCACCTAACGAAAAAAACAGGACTAATAGTGTCTGGATTATGTCGTTCGTGAAATACATTCTTTTCAAAAGTGCTTAGAAATTATTTGTCTATCATGCGTCCTTCTGGTCGTCGTTTTAAACATAATATTAGTTATAATCAATGTTGTTAGTTTAGCTTCTTTCCCGCTAAATGTGTTTTTTATTTCAACCTGTTTAGCAAAAATTTAACTTAGTTTTAAGTTTTTTCTGCCCTCTTTTAATTATTTTTTTAATTTGTTGAGCTTTTTGCTAAGTACGTTATTGAAAGTCTAAAATTAGATAATGCGGCGTCAAAAAAATGACTGCGAATGAATTAAAGAATCTCAGTTTAAGAATTCTAGTTCCTGAGACATTGTGCGTGGAGATAGTTCAAGTTTCTTTTCATTGTCCTATAAAATGCAGGGAGAGACTAACAGAGGCGCACATTTATTTGATATTGTATTCCATACATAATTGCCGACATTAAATAAAACATTTATCAGTATAAGATTCACTCTCTTTCATTTAATCAAAAATTGTAAACAAACAAATTAGTGTAGCTTCCCGACGGACACCCTGTAGCTGATAGAAGTTTTTGCGAAGTAGAAAATTACCGTGTTATCCATTTTTCGGTTTCAAAAGTAAATTTAAATAAAACCATGATTTCGATGAAACTTGTGTTTTATTGGAGTTATACACAAAATACAATGTCGTTTAAATGACTGCTTCTGGATTGGTTGCAGCAGTAGATCCTTTTGAAGTAGTTTTCGACCATTTCTTTCCACATTTCAGGTGGTATCTGGTATCTTGGCGATAACTTGACGACTGCTGATTTTCAAATGCTCCAAAGTTTATGGATCATCTACCTAAATACTGTCTTTGACATAGCCCCACAAAACGCCACAACGTGAAACTACGCTTTCTTATGCACTGAAGACAAAATCGGTCGTGTTAAATCACCACTTTTGTAGTAAATTGTAACTATTTTTGCGCGTCCCTCGGTTGATGTTGGTTGTTAAACGATCCATATTCATAGATGGCAAACCTTTCACTAAATAAATAACACCGCAGCGGTTTTGAAACCACTAAATAGATAACCCTGTATAAGTTGTTCAATCGGAAACTTGATATTGTGCAAAAAAAAAAAATATTTTAATCTCTTCACACGAACTATAATCGCATTTTGCTATTACAAAGATAAAAATATATTAAACAATATAAAAAGACTGACTGACTGAAGGATGGAACTAAACCCTAATTGCTAAAGAAAATCTATTTTAATAATTGGATTCTATTTAAAACAGTTGTTCTTGTATCTTCCGTATTATTAATAATACATTATTACCAAATGTATCAAACCATTTGGTAATAAAATATCAACAATACTAAGGCAATCAACTTCACACAACATTTTTTCCTATTTAATCAGTATTTTGAATCAAAACCTAATGTTGAATTCACTTTGGTTTGTTATTTTAATATATTTCACGTCTCGAGGCAATTTTAAATGCAAACATTATGGAATCGTATATAAGTTTCGGTGAGATATATTCACATATTTCCTTTTTGTAATTTTTTTTTTTTTGCTGTGCTAATTTAATCGGTGCTTTTTACGGCTTGATGGTGCGCATGCACTTCGAATGAAATTCATCCAACCTTAATGTTTCGATTCGTAAAAAAAGGCCAACAGTTTTTAGCAAATTTAAACATAACCTTTATTTCTGTGAGAAAAATTACTAAAAGTTCATACTATTAAAGAAAAAACCAAAAAAATTTCAACTCATCCGGTCAGAAGTGGACTACCCCGATGAATATAGCTTTCAAATCGCCATTCACTGTAGCTATTTATAATATTATAGTTTAGACAAGTTCGGTTCGGTTAAGAATATTTAAATAAATGTCCCACTTTCCAAACAATGCAATATTACTGTTTGTTCCGATGGGTAGAAAATATTAAATGCGCAACTTAGTTCCACTGTTTGCCAACAGATGGCGCCAACTGTAAGTGCTAGTCAATTCCGCCATAACCTAAACGTCATGATTCAAGCTTACACATAAGGTAAACATACCGCCTCGACATAATAGCGATTTTCTTTTGACGTCATATTCTTGTGGTTGTGTGAATATGTATGATTTTATGCCAAATAATAGTCATATACGGGAAATATTTTATTTTCTTCTCGCAATCGTATAAAACGGCAGCTGAAGCTCATCGAGAGCTTCAAAACGTTTACGGAGATTCTGCTTTAAGTGAAACAAGGAGTCGAGATTGGTTCCGTCGCTTTAAAGACTGTGATTTTGATTTTAACAACCGTTCGCGTGAAGGAAAACGAAAAATCTTCGGAGATACTAAATTTATGGCACTGTTTGATGGGGATCCGTGTCAAACACAGGTAGAGCTGTTTTCAAGCAATTGTATGCGTTGGGAATGATTCAAAAGCAAGGAACTTGAGCTTCTTACGAGTTGAAGCCAAATGAAACCAAGCGTCGTTTTTCCGCCTATGAACAACTGCTTCAGCGACAAAAAAAGGAATGGTTTTCTTCATCGTATTGTAACGGATGGCAAAAAATGGATTTTTTTTACTGCAATCCAAAAAAAAGGAAGTGCTTGATAGGACAAGGTCGGTTTCATTTATTAAGAGTTGTTGAAACCAAGCGAAACTGTCATTGGGGATCGGTATCGACTTCAATTAATGCGATTGAGCCGAGCTCTGTGCGAGAAACTCCCACAATAAGCAGAAACGCAGAAATGGGAAATCTTACCCCATCTGCCATATTCTCCAGATATTGCGCCCTCCGATTATCACATGTTCCGTGCGATGGCACACATGTGTCACACTGCAGTCTGGCTGACCAGCAGTTCAATTCATACGACTGCATCAAGGAATGGATTCGTGGATAGCCTTAAACGATGAGCAGTTCTACCGTGATGGAATTCGAGCTTTGCCAGAAATGTGGGAAAAGGTAGCAGCTAGCGATGTGCAATATTTTCAATGAATCATTTGCAAACATGTTTTCATAATAAAATTGCATTTAAGAAAAAAAAACAGCAAGAACTTAGTTGCGCACCTGATATGCGATATACTCGTATGTATACATTTTATTATCTGAAGTGAATCAGAATATAATTCTTATTATGTTTATGACCTTAAAAAAATAATTTACAGTTATTAGAATACTATTTGGATCTTTAAATGTGTTAACCTAAGTAAATGCCCTGTTCATCAAAAATTACGCTTTAGAACCTGGGTCGTACCGCCTCCCGCCATATACGAGTATGCATTCATTAATCAAACTAAAGTATAAATTTATATTTTATGAGGGAAGAACTTTTAGTATAAATAAAAATTTTATTTGCTAAGTTTTAAATTATAAAAGAGAATACAAATTTATTCACATAAGTTTAAATTTCTTAAACCTTCTTTAAAAAGTTAGTTTTTTTCTGGATTTTTTCTAACTTGCTTTAGCTTTTTTTGCGGAAATTGAGTCTACTTCATGTAGCAATTTTTTACATCTTTAGTCACAAGAAAAAAAAAACGGCTAAAATGGAGTTTATTCGATATTATTCGTGTTTTTCAACGGACAAGTGGACGGAAAGACGTGCTTAAGCCATAGTCTACATATAGGTGTCTTTAAAAAGAAACAAAATGGCCAAAACTCAATTTATTTCTATATATTATAACTTTATTAGAAAGAGTAAGGTTATTTGATCACAAGGGCATGCGCATACCCTACAAAAAATTTTCCTAGACCTTGTCCACGGGCTGAATGATAGGCTGTTTAACATGGTGCATCATTTTGCTGGAAGAGAGGACCGAATGAAAGCCACTGCTTCAAACTCTATATCTATCCATCTTTTACCCTTTGGGGATGTATTTATTTTTCGATTCAGGTACGAGTTTTACGTTCCCCAGATGCATCAATATTTTTTGTTAGAAATACAGGGTGACGCAACAATTTTGCTACAATAAGAAATTCAAATATCTTTTTTGTAATCAATGTATTTCACTTATATTTTTCTTATTGTACAGAAAATTTAATTTTGTTTTCTATAATTAATTGGTTTTGAAGATGATAGACCGTAAATAACCTCCATGTTTATTTGCGCATGTGCAACATCTGATCAGAAAATTATTCATTGCGGCCTAAAGGATTGAAGTCGGGATCGGCTCAATTATTGTTTTAATGGATTGCTTTAACCCAGTCAAATTCTTTGGTGTTTGTAAACCTCTTGCTTGACATAACCCCATAAAAAATGTCTTTTGCAGTCAGATCAGCTGGCCTTAGAGGCCAATGGAGAGTGGAATTTCGGGATATTAATTTCCGTTGGAACTCCGCCATGCTGAAACCGCTCCATCTTGTTGGAACCAAGTGCTGTTCAAACGGATAAGTCTTTAGCGCAGTTCTGAGTCCAAAAAGACTCTTTTAACGTCTTAAATAACGGTCCCCATTGACAGTTAATGTTACATCGTTTACTTCAAAGAAGTATGGCCCCACAATGCGCGTTGATCAAACGGCGCACCACATAGTGACTCGTCCTGGGTGCAGTTCCTTTTCATAGAGTATTTCTGGATTAGATTTACTCCATATATGGCAATTTAGCTTGTTTACCGCTTTTCACCAAAATTATTTTTTTTTTTTCAAACTACTGGCAACATCTACATATAGGCCCCTGTATATATATGTACATATATATATATATATATATAATTTTAAATGTTATATTTAATTGAAAAATAATTTAAAAAAAGAGGCATTCAATTTGCACAAGTTTCTCCTTAGGCGAATTTTTCACCAGCTAAATCATTCGCCCTAGACAGGAACAGGTGGAAATCACTTTGTGCCAAGTCCAGACTATAAGGTGGATGCATAAAAACCTCCCAACAAAACTCCCGAATAATGAACTCCCGTAATAATGAAACACAATTCCTCTCCTATTGGCCAGAGTCTCTATCCACGATGATTGCCTCTTTAGATTGTGCAATTGATTACAGTAAAGGTCAGACTTAAGATATTAGCAGTAGGACAACAGTTCATCGTAGATGATTCCCTGTCAATCCCTTCAGACGCACAGCAAAAACTTCCTGACCGCCAATTCTGTCCTGTACACCGTTCGCGCCTGCTCAATAGTATTCGGCCACCACAGTTTTCGCGACCACGACAGTTGTCATAAGCGACCCGTTTTGTATAATCAGCTACCGACTGCTTCAGAAATGAATCGACTTTTTTGCGATTCAGATGTTGTTATCGCAGATGAAAATTCAGTCGATGAGTTTATTTAATTTTGTTTTTTTTCTCTGTTAACTCGAGCTTCTTTTTGTATTCAGTCTTATTCAAGTAATTCCAAATTGTTTTTTGTGCAACCTTTAGTTTCTGGGCAATCGAAACGGTGCTTACGTGATGGCCGAACTTGACAAATTCGATTATTCTACCGACATTTTCGGCAATTGGCCCTCCAGGCCATAATGCATCTTTGACATCAAAATTACCGGAACGGAATCGACGAAACCAAAATTGCCAATTATTAACCGTTGCTAAACTATGAACATTATTTACATTTTTAACCGACTGAATTGCGTTTTTGGCGTTATCGAAGGAATACTGCAAAATGTGATGTATTTTCTTTGCCGGTATCCATATTTAACACGCGGTCAAAGAATACTGAGTAAAGAAATCACAACATTGTCTGAGTACCAAATTGAGTATGAAATCTAGAATAATCCGATGACACTTATACAACGCGAAATAATGATCATTAAAGCCCTCTTCAACACGGTCGAATTTTTCTCTTTGTCGGTGTCCATCTTTAACGCGCGGTCAAAGAATACTGAGTAAAGCAAACACAACATTGTCTGAGTGCTAACTTGAGTATGAAATCCTGTCGTTCTAACGCCATCTAGAGTAATCCGATGGCACTTATACAACGGAAAATAATGATCATTAAAGCCCTCTATTGGAAAAATAATTCATTTCATTCATAACGCGAGATAGTGATTATTAAAGCCCTCTTTTGAGAGATAACGAATTTCTTTAAACTTCGACACGGTCGAACTTTTGAAGACAGTCGATATCTTTGCGTATATCGACTTATTATCACACTCTTTCCCCAAATTTTTGTTTCTACTTTCTGCATAATTATCTAGCAGGTAAAAACAGAAAGAACCATTTCCCAAGGGTATTTGCTAAGAAGTAAATCTATGAAATGCATTCCAATACAAACCCCGCTGATCTGAATATAGTATTATCACATTTCAGCAAGTGTTTGGTTTTATTAATTAACATAGTATTTATTGCAAATTTCCAGCACTCGTCCCAAATATATCTTTCAACGCAAACATTTTATACGTCATAAAATACTGTAGCTCTATATATTTGCGAACACTCTCCATTAAGGCGTCGACTATGTTGAAAATGTGTGTATTTTGATTAATTGTGGCACAACAAAAACAAACAAATTGACTAAGCTATAGATTGGTGGAAGATTTTAGACCCCCTGCCCTTGCATTGATGTCATAGATAAAATGTAATAACGCACTTACCAATTATCCGCGTGATGGCGTTGATGTAACCAATGAAGGATATCTTGAATTTTTGAATGTCGATCTCGTTCGTCATCTTCCTCTTCCTCCTCCTCATCTCGCGGGTCAACGGCACTAGCTGGGGCACCATCAAACGCATGAGCGTAATGATCATTATTGATATAACATAAACGATGATGATCGAAATTATGATTATAATCATCGGCCGCATCATCGTCGGTTATAACAAATTTTGGTCTACGCGGACTTTGAGACATTCTGAGTCGAGAGATTCGTTTAGACTATGTTATCACGTGGGAACTACCGATAATGGTTAGGTTTAATTTGCCAAAATACACTTTGTATGTTATGAGAAAAGCATTTTCATTAAGGCTTTCATTGGAAAACAGAATATAATAAAAATAAACAAAATTTGTACAACACGGAGGTATTTTGTTGAATGATTATCACTTTAGCACACCCACATTAGGCAACGTTTTTCACATGAATTATAACTTTTGGAACAGGTCGGTCGTATTTTACACACTTTCTTTGCCTCTTTAATTATATTATTTTATTGATGATTTTTTCTTTTGTTTTGCATAAGTATTGCGAAATATTATGAGTATACCATATTGCTGCTATCTTTTGTTGTATTTTGGAGAAAATTCGATTTTTCCTCGTTTTATTGAGTTGAAATTTTGATTTATTTTCTTTGCTTTGTTGTTTAGCCACAAGGAACGCGAAAATTCACCATCCGTCTCGTTGTATGAAATGTGTTTCAAAACGCTTTGTATTCAAAACTATTTGCGTCCATTCAACGGTTTGTGTACGCCAACCTAAGAACCAAAAATACAAAACACAGACCAACAGAGCACCAGAACGTACACAAACGACAATTTGTCTCGTCCAAAATATGAAGCAACAAAATTCCTACACTCACTGGGTACACCACCCAGCGAAACTTTTGGACTTTCAAACAAATGGATTTGGCATTGCTTTTAGAGTTGCCACTCTGACAAAAATATCATTTGCATTGAGAAATGGTCATGCATAACCGCATTGAAATTGACAAAAGTAACAAAAATGTACAGGAATGTGGAAGTATTTCTCAAATTCATAAAGCTCTGCCATAAAACTTGAAAAATTTTACTAATTACCAATTCTTAAATGTACCGCCAATACCAACTGCGGTGATTATCTCGAAAATTGGATCAAAATCCAACAGTTTTCCGATTTTATATCTTTAGAAATTTAGCACACAGAGGGAGTTCAGTTGTCATAATTGAAGGCGGCCGGAACTCATAAAGAGCCACTTGCATAAGTCAGGAGAAATGCTTAGGGCTCTTCATATCTTGCCAATAACATTTAAAACCATCTGATCCACCAAGGTTTTTCTTTTACATCTGAAAACATGTTCAGCTTTCGACATGTGTTTCTAGTTTTTTCGCAAAGTTATTCACTTTCTTCCAAATCAGATGAGAGCTGTTAGCTAGAGAGAGAGAGAGAGAGAAAGAGAGAGAGTTAATATACAGCGTGGGCCATAAGGGTGTTGTCGGTTTAAATATTCAATTAAAAAAACTACAAAACATAAAAAAAATATATTTGTATTTTTAAAAAGTAGAAGCATGGGAATTTTTAAGACTTAAAAATAATGTTATCCAAATGGCTTCCCTCGGCTGCTTGACACTCTTGGAACCGAAGTTACAAATTTTGGAAAACTCGTTGAAAAGTTGTTCTCGGTATTTTGTTACTTTCCTGAATAACGTTCGTCTTCAACTGCTCTAAATTGGTCGGATTATTCTCCTAGACTACCGATTTGAGGTAGCCCCATAGAAAATAATCGCATGGAGAGAGATCGGGGCTACGTGGGGGCCATTCAATATCCTCTCTTTTCGAAATGAGTTTTCCAGGAAAAACATTTTTCAGCAGCTGTGTGGATACCCTAGCAGTATGACATGTGGCCCCATCCTGTTGAAACCACATCCTCGAGGTATTGCCTTGAAGTTCTTGCAAAACTGGCACCAAAAAGTCTGCTAGCATGTTGCAATAAATGTTCGCTCTAACCGTCATCGCATGCCCTCTTTCGTCCTCAAAAAAGTATGGTCCAATAATACCGGTTGACGTTATCCCAGCCCACACGACAAGCTTAGAGCTGTGAAGTGGACGTTCATGCAAGCGTCGGGGATTAGTCTCGGACCAGAACCGACAATTTTGCTTGTTCACATGGCCATTAAGGTCGTGCAGTAATCACTGATTTATTGTTTTCGTAATACGCTCGGACACAAAATGCACGCTGCACTCCCGTGTACGGCTCCATGGCGACTAAATTTCCAGGAAGCGGCGCAGCGAACAACATATCCCCCACCACCCCGCGCCGCGCGTTACCGAGAAATTTAATATTTAAACCGCCAACACCCTTATGGCCCACCCTGTACTTGCGAATTCTATAAAGTACAAATCAAAATCAATTTCGGATGTGGTTGTTCTTTTTTCAGGCCACGGTGAAATTTTTTGTATTTCTGTCCAACCGTTTTGGGTTGTGAAGGCTCTTTAATTTTATCAAATTATTCAAAGTCGAAGCGGATCGGTTTGCTTTAATGTTAATTTGCCTATCCGAAAAGTAGTTCCGTCTACTGTGTTTTCCCCTATTTGAACCTAAATTTGAAACCTAAAACTGGAATCCAAACATAAAACAAAAGTATCCCTACTTAGCGCACTAAATTGCCTCTTTGTTGCCGCAGAGGCCCCCGCTTTATTTAAATTTTTCTGAGCGTACATCTATATGAGACTTCCTTAAAAGAGCCCTTTATGAGTGTCATATACATATATATTATACTTTCTGGAGCCCGAAGCAATCAACATATATAAAATTCTTACTTTACTGACTGATTGACTGATCATTGCCCAGGCCAAACGAGTAAGGTATAGAGTAGCCCTTATAGAGATGATGCGTGATAAGAAAGAATTTTTAAAAATTCGTACCTCTAGGGGTAAAAGGAGACAAATCTGACACAACTTAAATGAGATCATCATGAAAATCGATGTATCGTATTGCCCTTTCAGAGCACAGACATTGCAAGAAATAGTTCTAGAAGTTCGTGCATTTGGATATGAAAACGGAGCAAAAATTAACAAACCACTTTTTCGAACAAATACGGGGTGAGAAAAGGTTTTTTCGGAACAAATGCTCGACAAGATGGGATTTTTCAAAATTCTTTGCAGTATCAGGACTATAAACATTATTCACATTTTTAGCCGACTGGATTGCATTTATCGAGGATGCTGTAAATTGTGATGTATTTTCTCTTTGCCGGTATCCATTCTTAACGCACGGTGAAACAATAATGAGTAAAGTAATCACAAAATTGTCTGAGTATCAAATTGAGCGTAGAATCTAGTCGTTCCAACGCCATCTAGCGTAACTCGATGGCACTTATACAACGCGAGATAAGGATCACTAAAGCAAATGCTTTGCAAGAAGGTTCAAAACTTGGTGTCTATGTTCCACATCCATATCAGACATAAGAAGATAATTTTCAAAATGCAAACTTTTAGAGGTGAACACGTGGTAAAAAGGCGCAAATCTGGTGCCATCGAGCATCTCAAATGGCCAAAGCTAGAAAGGATTTCAAAATTTGTACTCTTAGTGGTAAAACAGAATAAAAAACGCACAAATCTAGTACAAAAACACGTTGGGTGAAGATGTATAAAATTTCTGTACTGCAGAGTCGTTAAATATATCTCATATAAAAATCCCATATACGAGTATATAAAAAGAAAACAAATTGTTCTCTAGGTTATCTGATTTCCACATTTTTTCCATCAGAAGAATTCCTAAACGTTCCGCTTTAGAGCTCTGGCATTAGTCCACTAATGAGCGGATTTTCTTTATTTGATTTTCCCTCTTGCTTGAAACCTCTTTCTCAAATGTAGTTCTCCTGCTCTCAAAATGTCTAAGATGAAAAAATAAGTTATTTTTAATATTAAAGAACAATAAAAAGAACAGCGACAAAATTAAACGCTACACGTTTTTGGACGTTTTTTTTTCTTTCGAGTAACAACAAAATGCTGATTGTCTGTGGCGTACTGTTCTTTGCCCGACATTGACTTTCATTTTTTCCGGCCACGGCACTTGGCCATCGCTCTGGCTATAGCGGCGGTGTGGATGGCGGTCAACATCGATTTCTTACTTTTTTTTTTTTTTTTTCTTTGGACTGTTCATAGAAAATGTTTTCTAAGCATTTCCTCATTTGCTCTTCGCTAATTTTCATTAGCAGTTGGGGTGGCAATAACTGAATTGCTCCGCAACATACGAATTGAGTACAACAACAAGTAGTCAAATGAAATGTTGTTATGCTCTTTTGGCTCTCTGGTGTTGTTGTGACGGTTATAAGCACGACACAATGCCAACCAAATGTTGAATGTGGACTATAATCATCAACAGGCTCATCATCAACATTATCGCCCTGGACAGTCGCGAGTGTGTTGCGGCATGTGCCATGCAGGCGGGCAGTTGATGACGATGGCGACGTTGCCGTAACATCCATGGCACTAACCCATCCGCCTACAAATCCCCCGATTGGTCGTTAATGTATTCTGCACATTAACATATTCTGCCTTTTTTTTGTTTTTTTTTTCTTTTTTTTTTTTTTTTTTTTTGTTAATTAATTAAAAACATTTGCAAAATTTAATTCTATTTTGGAATTTAAACATTTGGATTTTTTTGTTTTTCTATGGGGAAGGGGTGGATTAGCATTAGTGGCAAAAGAGAGAGACAACGAGTTGACTGGGATCTCAATTAAGCCAAGCCAAATAACCCCTAAACCATAAACGCCGCTCAAACACACAAACACACGCTTAAAATCATTCGCTCAGAAAAGTATTTTTCTCAAGGATCGTATTTGTACTTTATATGGAATGAACATCGGATTCTTCTACACAAAATTTATTTTGGGCTTCATCGTCTTTCATTTTCAAGAGGTCCCAATGATTCCAAAAGAGTTTTGGTCACCCTATTCAGCATCGCCCCTCCAGTTCAGCACAGAAGACTTTTCTTAATCTTAATCTTAATCACTTTGTTGTCGATACTCAGATCATACGACTCATGATATATACATACAGGGTAGCGCACGAATTGTGCTACAAACATAAAACGTAATAACTTTTTTGCCGTTATTTAAAAGTGTTGAAAGAGTTTTTTACCCATAACTGCAACAAAGACGTACCCGTTTCAACAGCATTTAACTCCAGCAAGATGGAGCATCTACACACATTGCCAGACCGGTAATGGCGGAGCTCCAATGAAAAATCCTAAAAAAAAATAATATCTACAAACTCCACTTTCTACTGGCCTACTGTGGAAAGATTATAAAGAAATTTGAAGAGAGCGGAAACGTTACAGATGTGGTTAGGCCTGTGCATCATCGCGAAATTCACCCTGCCAACAATATCGCTTTTGTTAGTGAAAGTGTGGCGGAAAGCGAAATTTGTCGATTCCACTACATTTTCAGCAATTGGATCTATCTTACGGCTCATTATGGCGTATATGCATTTGAATTATTGGGTACTACAGCAACAGGTTTTCAATAATGATTTTTCGAATAAAATTTTCTTCAGCGATGAAGCACACTCGGTGGTTACATCAACAAGTAAAATTGTCGCATATTGGGATCGGATAACCCGGAAGTAATTATGGAAAATCAATTGCATTCGGAAAAAGGTGACTGTTTGGTACGCATTATGGTCTGAAGGTGTCATTGGGTCGTATTTTTTCGAAAATGATGCTGAAGGAAAGGTTACCGCCAATTCAGAGCGCTATGGTCGTATGATAACTGACTTTTTTTGGCCTGCAATTGAAGATTATGAACTGGACGATATGTGGTTTCAAGAAGACGGTGCCACGAGCCACACAACGCAGTTAAACTTTTTTTGTAGTTCTACGTCAAAGACCGTGTTTACACGGATAATCTCCAAACGTTACAGTATTTGAAAAGCAACATTCGTCAAGTTATCACCAGGATGCCGCTCGAAATGTGCAAAAAAGTAATCGAAAACTACCAGTGCTGCAACTAATCCAGAGTCGATTATTTGAGCGACATTGAATTTCGTACATAATGGCAAGGTCCACGCATTTTAATGAAACAAAAGTTTCATGGAAATTACAGATTTATGTGTGTTTTACCTAACTTTATAAAATATGCTTAAGTTGCCGCAATCGCGGTTTGTATTCATTTCCAGCAAAAAGAAAAAGGAATAAAAACATTTTCATCGATTCTGCTAGTGCTGTATGAACATATTTTCCAATTATTATGAAGATTTTTTTAACAACATACATTTATAATTCTGAAATTTGTTTCATACTAAAATCTACTTTACAATAGTTACGCTATGTCAAAGTATATCTATGTATGTAAAGAAAAATATATTTCCCAATATGCATTGAAAAGTCATTTCTCCAATGTTGGAGAAAAGCTTAGTTCTCAAGTTGATTTCCAATGTAATTCTCAAGTTGCAGTGAAACTTTTTTCTCCTTATTTGGTTTCAACTTGATATCAAGTTGAGAAATAAATTTTTTTCCAACGTTGGAGAAACAATTTAATTCTCAATTGGATATCCAACATTTTTCTCCACTTGAGATCAAACATTTTTTCAACTTGAATACTATTTGAGTTAAATTAGAGATTTCATTGACATCTTTTATATTATCCTATGGCAGCACTGTTGATTTGTTACAGATCTGGTAGCTTTTGCCAATCGTAAATAGAAAAAAATGTTATTTGTGAGAAAATTGGCGCGTCTTGTCGGTGTTTTCGTGTTTTGTGGTGTGAATATTGTTGAAAGCAGACTAAAATTACAAAAAAGGAAGTATAAGTGTTATTATTATTAATTTAATTGCTCAATTATCTTATTATCAGTTAATTATTCAATTTGCGGTATGCGTAGAAGTAAAAAAGTGAAAAGTGAGGTTAGGCAGGTGATGAGTTTGCAAATTTGGACCAAGTCCGTTGGTCTATATCAGGGGTTTATTTTTGAGTCGTAAATCTTTCTTCGAAGCTTCCGTCGTTCGTGTTATAAAAATTATTGTAAACAATAATGAGTTTAACAATATTGAGTTGAAAGGAATGAGATGAAAGGACGGAAGCTTCGAGGAAAGATTTGCGACTCAAAAACAAACCCCTGATATAGACCAACGGACTTGGTCCAAATATTGGGAGTAAATAAAAATATTATAAAAAAGAAAAACAAAAACTTTTCTTTTTGGATGACCTAAAGCCGAACGAAGTATCAAATAATTTAACAAATAAATGTCAGCAATACATATAACTAAATATGTGCCACGAAAGGCTGTAATTTTATATATATATATATATATATATATATATATATATATATATATATATCTAAAAATACATAATTAAATACATATATAACACATTGTTTTAATTTCTTAAATATATATAAATAATTTCTTTTAATACGCAAATTACGTATCTTCAATTTGATTCCCATTGGAGAAATTGCTTTGATATCAAGTTGAGAATCATAAATTTCTCAACTTGATAACTAAGGAAATCACCATATAAAAAATGTGCCTTTTAAGTTGAGAAATCTATAATCCTACTGTTGAGGTGCATTTGAGAACTAACGTTGGAGATTTGAGAAAGCTATTTGATGTCAAATGTACCTCAAGTTGATATCTAACAAAAATGTTTATTGGGTTCTGTTTAAAAAAGAATTAAAAAATATTTATTGAAATAAGTATTCATTTGTGGGTGCTTTTCTGAGACTCTAGATTACATAAGCTTGGACTGGTTTATCAGATCTACTGAAAATGCACTGAAATGAAGCCACAACCGATGCCGTTCTTCCTATGATAATCAGAAACCGAAAGAAACGAATGAATTTTGATAAAGAGTGCATAAAAACTATTACAAAATTTCTATAAGGTGAACTGCTTTCACCAAATGTCCTTTTGTGTTTTGGTGCAAAATAATACTGGGCAAAATAATACAACAAGAAAAAAGCAAAATTGTAAATTTCTGATGTCCTCCATTTAGGATGCAGAAAACTGATCTTTTCTAAAACGGGCAATTTACGTGTAAGAAATGCTATGGGGCATGGCAGTGCTATCTATTTTCACTCGCAGTATAAAATGCCTGATGTGAGCTCAATTATACTAAAGGGTGTCCCAACAAGAACGCAAGATTTAAATGACTGATGCAGCAATTGAATTGTTTCTCTGGCTGTATGACATGTGGTGTCGTCTTATTGCAACCACATGCCTTCCACATTCATTTCTTCAATTCTAGGCACGAAAAAACTGGTTATCATTTCACGATATCGAACACCATTGACTGTTTGCGCTTGACATGCCACATTTTCATAAAAAAAGGTCCAATGATTCCTCCAGCCCAAAATCCACACCACATAGTGACACGTTGAGGATGCATTTGCTTTCGTGAATCACTCGAGGATTTTCCTCACCCCAAATGCGACAATTCTGCCTATTGACGAAGCCATCAAGATGGAAATAGGCTTCGTCACTGAAGATGATTTTATCGGCAAAATCAGCATTTTCATGTTCTCTCTCCAATACTTAAATAACGAACTCCCTTTGCTGTCCATGGTCAGCTGGCTTCAGTTCCTGAGTCAATTGAACTTTGTATGCATGAAAATGCAAATCTTTCGTCAAAATTCGCTGCATAGTGCATTTGGAGACACCAATTTGCTGAGCTCGGTATCGAATTGAGTTGGATGGAGTTTGAGCGACATCATCACGTACAGCTGCAACATTTTCGGTCGATCGACCTGGTCGAAGGCGCGTTGTTGTCTTTACATCACTAACAGACCCAAATTTATCCATTAATTTCTATACAGTTGACTCTTTTGGAGCATTATTGTGACTCCAAATTGATCGCAATTTGCGAACTGTAGCCGCAAAACTTTAACCATTTTGGTGAAACAATTTCACAATGAGAATGCGTTGTTCATTCATGTAGCGCTCCATTTTTACTAACCTCGTACCTTCTACTAGCAAACAGTAACAATTGTTCAAATGTTAAACAATGACAATTCGAATGGCGCCAAATTTAAATCTTGCGTTCTTGTTGCAATTAAATTAAAGATACGAACCTAAGTATAGGTAAGTCAAAATAATTTAATTTGCATGGGAGATACTAGGGAAGAACATAATCATTCCGTTGATTTTTTCACATTCTATACAGTATTATTACGCAACATAATTGATGAAAATTTAATCAACTTCAGACTATAAATTATGGATTACGGCGGTTATTGAAATTTTGATAAATCGGTCAATTTGCATGGTAGGTGCCAGAAGGTAAGTGACAACGTCGGGCGCTTTCATTTCCAGAACAGATTAGATTATCAAACGCGAACGCATATGGCAAATTTGATCGAATTGGGTACAATCGAATGAAAGATATGGGTGTAAGAATATATGGGTTAAATCGATCCTTTTTATGGTTGGTTCTAGAAACGAGGTTGGTCGATTTTTATTCGATATTATAGAGAATTACAAAACAATGTAATGGGTAAAAATCTACACTAGTACATCCGACTAATTACAAACTACAGAAGGTTAGGAGAATTTCGAAAAATCAGCAAGAGGGTTTGGCAATGTGATCTGTTTTTATTCCTTATTATATTTTTATATTATTTAATTATTATATTTATATCATATTTATATTGTTCAATTATATTTATATTATTCAAATGTAATGCAACCTATTGATAGATATAAAACCAAGAATACATGGCTTAAATATGTTACTTGTATGACAGATACAACTAGAAGTGAAGTTAATTGCTCCATCTTTTCATATTTTACTAGGAATTATAATGCAATGCAACGATGAATAATGTTTGTGTTGCTGCAGGTTATAGATTAGGATTTGCGAGCGCAGTCCCAATACTAGCCGACACTAACAAAGAAGACACAAAAAGGTTGGGAAAATGTTCTTTATTTTTCAACATAATCTCCTTTTAGCTCCACACACTTTTTCCAGCGATATTCAATAGCTTTTACACCCTTTTTATAGTAAGATCTGTCAAGCTCCTTAAAATAGCCACCAACCGCAGACTCCACCTCTTCATTGTTGGCAAATCCTTTATCACCGAACCATTTTTTCAAGTTTTTAAATAGAAAATAGTCCGAATCTAGCAAATAAACTACGTGATGAAGCAATTTAAACTTTAATTCAATAATTTTGACCATCTCAATAGTGGATGTGTGTACTGGGGCATTGTCTTGATGAAAAAACACTTTAGTTTTTCCCAACTGCGATCTTTTTTTCATGATTTCATCACCTAAACGCTGCAATAACGCTGCAATTCGCCTTTGATGGTATTTTCTTTCTAAATGTAATCGATAAATATAATTCCATGCCCAAAAAAGAGACGCCAGAACCTTGCCTGCAGATGGAACCGTCTTCGCCTTCTTTGGACACGATTCTCCTCTTCCAGTCCATTACTTCGACTGTTCCTTTGTCTTAGGTATGAAGTGGTGGACCCATGTCTCATTGATGGTTATACATTTTCTTGGCAGCTGGTCCGGCTTCATTTGAACTCTGTTACCCAATATTTTACAGTCGTAAACGAAGGAGCAAACTCCCCAAGAGTAGAATTTAGCTCTAGTTTGGACTGAGGCCTTTCAAATGGAAATATTGAAATACATAAATACTAAACCACGTGGCGCCTTAAAACTTAAAACATATGTTTTTCGAGTGCCACTTTTCACCAACATATTTTTTTCAAACTACTGGCACCATCTATGCGTCAGTTCGTATAGTTTTGGGACCACCCTTGTACACAAAGCAAATAAAATTTCGAAAACCCATAAATTTACATACAAGGTACTAGAAGCAGAGGGCCGGTTTAGTCCATTTACAATCCCGATTTACAGTTCCATAAAGATTTACAGCAGTTATCGTGTCCACCAGCCAGACAGACGGACATCGCTTAATCAACATAAAAAGTCATGAAGCGGATGTGGTCAAAATGTACTTGATACTTTAAACACTTCATTCTGCAGTTATATTTTTGCTACATCAAATGATATATATATTCACTCCTTTGGATGAAGGTTTAAAGACTCTAGAATTCAGGGAAAGGGGTTTATTTTCAACGAAAGTAAGTTTGGCATCTGTGGCATAAAAGGAAAAAGATAGCTTGGCAGGAGAATGAAACTGAAGTAAATGAATAAAAACCTGGCTCCAACGATGAAACACAGCGGAGGTAGTTTTATGGCATTGGAGTGGATTTTAGCTAAAAGGATTAGTATGGTCATTAAGAACAAATTTCACGTCAAAGTGCATAACAACTGAACCAGGTAGAAGACTTTTGATTCCAAGAGAATAATAATGTTACAAAACAATACTAAACATCAATTGAATTCCTCTTTGAGGAACTTATTGGAATATAAAATTCACAAATGTGCCATAACATCGAATGAAATGCTGAAAAATTGTATCATAAAGGAATGGAATAAAATTTAAATGGAAGAAACATCCAAGTTAGTTAAATCAATGCCAAAAGGACTTTCGAATATTC
The DNA here is from genome assembly GCA_019455685.1 of Philornis downsi. Lineage (NCBI taxonomy): Eukaryota > Metazoa > Arthropoda > Insecta > Diptera > Muscidae > Philornis > Philornis downsi. Next base: position 1,047,571 of record JAHXMU010000724.1, on the reverse strand, counting down.
TTAGACGCAAAGGATATCAGCATGTATATTGCTAATAATTTGTACATGCTTTAAGAAAAGTAAGTTTTTTTTTTAATAACAAAGTTGCGAATAAATTGTTTAATGAATTAATTCTATAATGTTATTTATTGTAGTTGTAAAAAATAATTACTATATAACATACTTTCTGTTATTTATTAAAAATCATGTTCACTATTCATCAAATACGGGGTGGGGCAATAGAACGTGCATATTGCATCATCTTTTTTTGCGGGGTATAAAAGGCGCGGGCGGGGGGGCGCCTACATCGTTGGGTTGGCGGGCTCATGGAGTTTTAGTCGCTATTAATCACTTCGACGGGAAGCGTCGGGCATTTTGCGTGCGCGCATTTTACGAGAACTCTCGTTCATATATTGCTACTAGGCGACTATATTGTGCTGAATATGGACTACGGCGAATTAGTGAAGCTCCGAGTGCTAATTTAATTAAAATATGGGTAAAGCGAGACCGGTTCAACATTTAAGCCACTAGCAAATGGTCGCCCAAGAACATCTAGGACCGAAGACAATGTTGAGAGAGTTATGGAGTCAGTACGAGGAAATCCACAAATGTCGACTCGCAAGAGATCGTCTGTCTTACAATTATCGCGACGAAGTTTGCAACGAATTTCAACATTGGATCTTAAACTGCATCCACATAAGCTGCAATTAACACAAGAATTGAAAGAGTCTGACTTCATAGCAAGGCTAGCATTTGCTAATGAAGTGCTTAATCGATTTTCCAATTTTGACAATATCCTTTTCTCTGACGAGGCTCATTTCCTTATGAATGGGTTCGTAAACCGTCAAAATTGTCGTTACTGGAACAGTGAAAATCCCAAAATCAAACACCAGAAACCATTGCATAGTCCTAAAGTGACAGTATGGGCAGCAATCTCTGGCAGAGGAATAATTGGTCCTTTTTTCTTCGAAAATGCGCGGGGCCAAAATGGAATACGGAACGCTATGTTGAGATGTTAGACGGATTTTTGGCTCCAGAAATTGAAAGTTCCAGAATACTGTTCCAGAATACATACTCGTATATTCATATATAGACAAGCAGAAATTCGTTGAACATAAACTTAATAAAATAGTTACACTTTGTATGAAACTTGTGATTATTATGCTAAATATGTGCGTACATATGTCAATGTCAGAACCAGATTATTAAACTCGATTTCTTTTAAAATATTATTTTTCATACAAACATGTGTTCAAATACAAGTGTAAATGTCCAAAGTGTGAAATATTAACCATGTGATTTGTTTAATAACCTTCAAAATTGTATATAAACATTTTAAAAATATACACAACAACGAAGATCCTCATAAAAAAATCAAAAGCCTTTACAGACAAAAAAAAGCGGGAACTACGTATCTCAATACCGCCCACAATGAAAGACAAAATAGTACAAACAACATCAATCTCACCAAAGTAAATGATATTTTATATAGTGAGTATATAAATATTTGTGTATTAGAAATAATGTTCCACACTTTATGGTACTAAACAAGTCTATATAATTATTTTACCCCATGGCTCACCTTGTGCGGCAATGTAGACTGATAATGATGATGATGTTGTTTTTATCCACAAATATTGAGATGACATAGATGGCTGGCTGTATACGTATATACACTTACATATTGAAACCACTTAAGATATCAGTCGGTCTGTCTACAAATTTGTGACACCAACATCCAGTCAGTGTCGATAATATAAATCACTTGATGAAATGCGATTAAATACGAAATGCGAACAATTACCTTAAACAAATTGCATCTACAACTGAATATATTCTATTGATAAATAATGAACATCCAAATGAAACTTTTCGAAATCCGTTTTCTATTACCATTCAGTAACCCCGGTAACTACGAGTATATATTCGGCACGCAGACGGGTTATCGAAACCTGGTCAGCCGGCTTTAATTGTTGCATGAGTTGGACTCTATACGGATGGAGGTACAAATCCAAATGCAAAATAAGCCATAATGATTCAATTGCTGGAATCAATGCCGTGGAATCGACAAATTCGTATTATCCGCCACACTTTCAATTGATTTTTTTGGGCAGAGCCTATATTACGATATTGTACAGGCCTGACCACATCTGTAACGCTTCCAGTTTCTTCATATTTCTTTATAATCTTGTCAATTCCTTACACAGTAGGTCGACTATGACGACCATGATCACGCTGTAATGCACGAAAAGTGGCTACGTTTGAATCGCCACTTTTGTAGTAAGTTTTAACTATTTTTACGCGTTCTTCGGTTGTTAAACGAACCATATTCGTACATGGCAAATGGTAAATGGCCTTTTACTAAATAAATATCACTTCAAATGATAGGTATTTAATAGCTGACAGCCTTGCCAGACCAGCGGTTTTTAAAACAATAAACCGATGACCTTGTATTACCCAACTAAGTTGGGCTTTTCAAAATATGGTATTTTTGGATCATTTTTTATTTTGAAATAATGCCCACGAACAGGTTTATACGAATAGCCCAAAAGTTAGAAAAAGGTGACCCACAATTCTAAAGATATTTAATATGAAATTTCACCCAAATTGGTATGACAATTTTTTGGACGAATTTCTAACAAAAAATGAAGTAGATTTTTCGCATCCCCTACCTAAAATAGTTACCGTGTCTGCCAACCAGTCAGCCAACTTGAACGATATCCATCTCATTAAAAGTCACAAAACACATCTGGTCAATAGATAATCGATACTTTACAGTCTTCTCTGAGTATTAAAATTTGTGTTGTATTCAGACACCAGAGACCATGAATGAAATATTTTAAGAATATCATAAGAAGGAGCGGTCTTGCATTTTACTTGGAAATGTCGAAACCGATTTGAGTCTTCCATATGCACGAAGCCTACGTCATATAGGCGTATAAATATAGACAGTTTTCTTATCACGAAAAATGACACAATATATTACAGCCAGTTTGAAAACTTCAGTGATGTTAAGCTAATTAGCCAAATCACTAATGGTTACCTTTCCATCTCATTTCTACACAAATTATCAAAAAACTCTACATCATCAAACTCGATTTTATTTTTTATTTCACATTTAAAGGAAATCCATCGATTTATTCAATTGCACATAAGTAAATACATAAAAGATGTACATGTAATATATTCATAGATTTAATTAAAAAAAATTAAGTCATTTCCTTTTAAATTCATCATCAACCCAAACTCAGTGGGTGGGTGGTATCATTTGCAACATGAACTCTTGTCAATTCCCTGGAAATCTGGACACAAACTCATCACAGTGAACGGCATTCAATGCCATTCAAACAAAATGTGTGACACAAACAAATAACCGGTGATTATTGTAATTTGACCCAACATCATGGGAAACACAATTCTGGAAAATTACAAACACACAAAGAAGAACATTAATTACAAAGTTCCAAAGAAAATGCTGAAATCAATTAAAGGTTGAAATCAAAACAATAATTGATACAATCATGATAAGTTCATAATTACTTCAAATAACGGGTAAACGAAATTTTATATCCATGTTGTTCCGCAATGCCGGCTGACAAAACATTGGCCGAGGCGCCGTATAATGTGCCATTACCTGGAAATAGATGAACAAAGAGACCAATTAGTTGTCAACATTAAGGTTAAATAAAATATTCACTCTGCCCTCTCATACCTCCCAGACAAGGGCCAAATGCTAAAGCCCACACTAATGGCTCCAATGGCAAGCCCAACGTTTCCTTAGCCACCAAAGAGACCACCACTTTGACCATCATAGCCGTTACCGGTATACTATCCAAAACAGCAGAGGCCAGAGCCGACATCCACAATATAATGAATATGGCCATGGCCAGACGATTCCTTTTGTCAACGCACAATATAATCTTCTCCGTAACTTCACCGATCCAGGCAAAAAGCCCCAACCTCTCCACACACTCCATCATAACAAACATGGCAGCGAAGAACAGCAGTGTCGTCCATTCTATGCGATGCATTAAATGTTCCATATCTTCGCGATTAAGTACAATGAGGAGGGCTATCACGCCCAATAAAGCCACCCAACCCAGGGGCAGAGTGCGCCATTGCGGTACGGATTGTATGAAGAAGCATATGATGACAAATACCAAAGCGCAACAGGCTTGAGCAAGTAAGGTTTTATTTTTAATCGGGTACTGCAATAAGGAAATATTTAATATATATTTTTCCATGAAAGCGAGATAGAAGTCTGTCAAATGTTCTATAAGGGGAAGATGGGGGAGAAATGTGAATAAAGTAAATATTAAATAAAAGGAATCCTAATTATATTTAGCGCCTGGTATAAATGCACAAATACTAATAAATATCGCCATGGATGGTTTAAATTGCGCGATGATTAGTACACGTGACTATTGTTCACACTATCCCGGGTTTAATGTCGCATACTGCCACCTATTATTAGGTGCGCAACCAAGTTTTCGCTGTTTGCCAATAGATGGCACTAACTGTAAGTGCTAGTCGATGCTGCCACAACCTAAACGTCATTAGCCAAGCATTGGCATATGGTAAACATACCACCCCGACACAATAGTTATTTTCTTTTAACATCATATTCTTTTGGTTGTGTGAATATATATGATTCTATGTCAAATAATCGTCATATGCGGGAAGTATTGACTTTTTTCTTCTTTCAATCGAAGAAAACGGCGGCTGAAGCTCATAGAGAGCTTCAAGACGCTTACAGAGATGCTGCTTTAATAGAAACAACGTGTCGAGATTGGTTTCGTCGCTTTAAATACGGTGATTTTGACGATAACGACCGTTCGCATGAAGGAAGACGAAAAACCTTCGAAGACACTGAATTGACGGTATTGCTTGATGGAGATCTGTGTCAAACTCAGGCAGAGCTTGCTTCAGTATTAGGATTTACCTCGCCAAGCTATTTCCAAGTGATGGCATGCGTTGGGAACGATTCAAAAACAAGGAATCCTTATAAGTTGAACCCAAGGGACGTTGAGCGTCGGTTTTTCGCTTGTTAACAACTGCTTCAGCGACAAAAAGGAGTTTTTTCTTCATCGTATTGTGACGGCTGATGAAAAATGGTTTCATTACAGCAATCCAAAAAAAAAAAATAAAGTCATGGGAGCTGCCCGGTTAGGCATCTACGTCGTCGACTCGGCCGAATATTCTCGCTGGAAGGTTATGCTCTGTATTTGGTGAGACCAGGTCGGTGTTATTTATTACGAGCTGTTAAAACCAAGCAAAACCATAACTGGGAATCGGTATCGACTTCAATTAATGCGATTGAGCCGAGCAGTGCGCGATTAATGCCCACAATACGCGAAGAGGCACGAAAAAGTAATTTTTCAGTGTGACAACGCTCGGCCAGGCCCGTTAAAACCTACCAGGAAACGCTGAAATGGGAAGTGTTGCCCCATCCGCCATATTCTCCAGATATTGCGCCGTCCGATTATTACTTGTTCTGTTCCATGGCAAACGGTCTGGCTGACCAGCAGTTCCAATCATATGATGACATGAAGGAATGGCTAGATTCGTGGATAGCCTCAAAAAATGAACAGTGTTACCGTGACGGGATTCAAGGTTTGGCAGAAAGATGAGAAAAAGTAGTAGCTAGCGATGGGCAATACTTTCAATGAATCATTTTTAAACATGTTTTCATAATAAAGTTGCATTTTTATAAAAAAAAAACAGCGAGAACTTACTTACGCACCCAATATTTTTTTGAGCGGCGGTCAACTCGATGTATCTGACGAACACTTCGAGTAATCGACAAACCTGCGACGTGTGGAATCGTCGATAACTTGTAGGTCCTGTTGAGTGAGTCTAAACACAGAATTCAGTGAATTTGTTTTTTTTTATTACTAATTTTATGTTTTAGACCAGCGAAATAGATACAATTACGTAAAATTAGTGTCCCCTTTTCAATTCAGTGGCAGAACACATTTTCTTGTTAAAATTGAAGCAGTAGTCTAAACTTATTTCTTTAGGACTAAAGTAGCTAAAATTACATACTCGTATCTGTTCACTTTTGACCATTCGGTGTGTGAAGAGGGAACCATTGTCCAGTCCCTGAACAGTGTCGAATTTACAACACAATATTTTACAATATTCAGTCGTTGCCTGTTAGGACAGAATCACTTACTGGACTACAAGGAGTTGAAACAGGATATCGCTGGATGCCGAAGATGATTGGGATTCGCAAGTGTAGCATGATGCAATGAAGAAGACGTGCTTGGTCCTCGGTATCTTAAGACGAATTTCGTTTCAGTGCTTATTCGCACGATTGTCTGCCTCCCTGTCTGTTTGCTGTTTGACTAGCTGGTGGACTTGAAGCCTAGGTAAATCTATGCTAACCCTATCAAAAATTTGCAGATAGCAAATATTCTCAAGTCGTAATCTTAAATCGAAAACGGACGAAATCGCCACACCTCTTCTGGCACCCCTCAAGCGAAAAAGAGAGTTAACAAAGCTCACTTTTATATGATTGATATGGAATTGGTAATATGGATTTATGTGCAGAGTGACCGGACGTAATATTTTATATCGATTAATATTACTCGCGCATTGGTAGAGTTCCTACAAATGATCTTTGCATAACATTTGAAATGTCTGCTCCAATCCACTAAATCGTTTCCTTCACTTTATTCGGGAAAGCAATTAGACGGTTTAACCACTTCCAATTCCAGTCCCTTCCACACTAAATGGTGGAAATTATCTCATTGTAAATAAATGTAATCTAAAATTTGTACACTTTATTAACCTAAAATTATATCAGTTTTAATGGTATAATTTGTACTCCCATTCAAAGAAATAAAGATATACATCACGAATGGGCAAAAAAATGTAATACCCAAAAAAAAACTTTTAGAGCACCAACCATTTTTAATTTTTCATTCAACATATTGCTACCTCCATATCTTTTAGACGCTGCAAACACTAATTCATATATTATACCAACTTGAATTCATTTCAAATGTATTAAGCTATAATGCTGGGTAAATTTCAAAGAAATTTACCAGGCAATACCCATTTTTCTCTTCCCTCCCAAATAAATTACATGATTTGACCAGTATATTCCTATATTTATTTACTATATTCAACTTTACTAAATTCTGTACAATTTAGCAAACATCAACCATTTGAGTATCCCATATTATCCCGTATTAGAGATTAACCAATTTGAAATAAGGAATCTCTGTGCAGAAAATAATATTACATAAATAAGTTATAATAATTAAGTTCAGGAGATCATAATTTTGCTTCTTTTAATATGATTTAATTCATAGACATTGTTGATGTCACGCCAAATCTAGCACTGCGCACACTTTAGTATCGACACAATAGCATTGCGGGTGTAAGTCATTTCACTTAACTCAAATTTCTGCGCTGATTTTGTGTAGCTGTGTCGTCTTGGACATTGTAAACCCTATATTAAACACCATTTACCGGGGGCGGAGGCTTAAAGAGCATATACAGTCCTTCTCATAAACGACAAACGAATCCATCTATGGTTAAGCGACAGTAACTATATTCCAACTTTTTGGCAAACAACCAAAGCTTCTATTTCCATCAGCTTAGTGATCTCTGGTTGTCATTTTAGTATTAATTAGTATAGTGTAAGATGGGTTAAATCTTATATAGATTGTGAAATACTGTTTTCCGCAGAAAAGCTACGGGGTTATGGAAATAAGATATAGATATTTCAGAATTTGTGGCCAGCGATCGTTTCGTCCCACCAATCTGAGAGGAGGGGGCTAGTTGAAGTAACAATCAAGGATACAAAAAACATACTTAGCCTAGTTGTATTTCTGTCTATACTTGGTAAGCCTTCGCCGTAGCTAGAGGGGGTGGGTTTCTATCCCCTCTGCGTTTTTATCTGTTCTGAAGAATACGGGTTTAGGGTTAAATCGATTTATGTTTCCATATAGAAATGTAACTTTCAAAGTACAGAATCCTTTATATAGGTAGTATATTGAATTGATGTTGTTAAAGCTACCAAAGATGGTGTACGGAACGCGAGTTGATGTCTACAGCGAAATATGGAAAATTGGTCCGTTATTCAGCTAATGTGGAAGTACCGCCGTTTCAGAAAGCCACTAATGTGTGTAGAAATGAGTTATCAAAGTCGTGAAGATCAATGTGATGAAATCCTTGTTCAGCCACATATTTTTTCCATCAATATTTTAAAATGTAACAGCAACCACAAAATTTAAGTTTTTATATAACAAATCTATTTTTTTAGGAACCGAAAGAGAATCTTGCAAATCTATAGTATTTTTGTAGTACAAACTGAGTCGAGATAACAGAAGTCATGTTCTAAATTAATCGTTATCCATGACTATGATTGGAATTTAGTTTTTTTTAACAATTTGATTAAATGCATTTTAATTAATATCTCGCATTACATTGAAATCTGCCCTACTTAACTCTTCTTATTACTTATGTTCTATCGTTTATTATTTCGACTTATTTAGGTTGTTTTCTTTGTTTCAACACCTACCTTAACCTTTAAATCTTCCAATGTATTCACGTAAGCATCGGTATTGTCCAAACCCCTCAATTTCCTCTTAAGAGCATTTTTCAATATGCGAACTTTCTTGAGCAAAGTTTCTCTAACCACATCGGCGTCCTTGGAAAACGAGGATATTGATTTGGCAGCCTTATGCCAAACACGGATTTCCCGTCTCAAATCCTTGATTTCTTTGGGTTCATTTAAGCGCAAAGATTCAATGTCGCGGAAAATCAAGCGTAAATAAATGCAACTTTGAAGGACGGTTAAAATGACGCCGGGAATGGTGTGACCGACGAATTTCGTAAAGGTAACACCCTGCAAATAAAGGAAAGCCGAAATAACCAAAGCATTAACATAAAAATGGAAATTTTTTATACAGAACTTACATTCGCTGCTATGAAATGATTCGAACAAATAATGATGCTTATGGGATCACCTATAGGTGTCAAAGAACCACCTATATTTGCATGCACTATAATGCCCAAAAGCACCGGAACCGGATCTAAACTCATGACTTCACACAAACGTATTGCCACAGGCGTCATGAGGATCACAGTCGTCATATTATCCAGAAAACTGGAGACGAAGCATGTGATGATGCACAAACTGTATATCATGGGCCACACTTTGCCCTGGGAGATTTCAAAAGCCACCACAGCAATATAATCGAAAACTCCCGTCTCTGTTAGGATGCCCACTAAAATCATCATACAGAAGAGTAAAGTTAAAAGTTCCATATCCATAAATTCGACAATTTCTTCCATATTGGGACGATCATTGAAACAGGCCAGCACGGCTATAGACAATGTGGAGCAGACTATGGCAACAAAAGTTCTTTCAAAGACCTGAAATAAGAAATAGAAATAAATAAATAAAAATTTGTGCAACACAATTTTTAATAACATTATTTTTCAGAAAATTGCTGTCGACAACAGCGAAGTTTTCTATCGAAAAATTGTTGCCGAAATTTTTTGCTAAAAATTTGTTTGCCGAAATTTTCTATAAGAAAATAGTTGTCAAAATTTTCTGCTACAACATTATTGCTGAAAATTAGAAAATCGTTGTCGATAATAATAAACTTTTTTATAGGACGATTGCTGCCGACAAGAACCAAACACAACAAACTTGTTGTCAGCGACAACGAAATTTTCTATCGGAAATTTGTTGTCGGCAACAACGAAATTTTCTATCGAAAATTTGTTGT
>JAHXMU010000724.1:862774-1032843 GCA_019455685.1 Philornis downsi | reverse complement strand
GACAACGAAATTTTCTATCGGAAATTTGTTGTCGGCGACAACGAAATTTTCTATCGGAAATTTGTTGTCGGCGACAACGAAATTTTCTATCGGAAATTTGTTGTCGGCGACAACGAAATTTTCTATCGGAAATTTGTTGCCGGTGACAACGAAATTTTCTATCGGAAATTTGTTGTCGGCGACAACGAAATTTTCTATCGGAAATTTGTTGTCAGCAACAAAAATCTATAAGTATATCTTTATCGACGGCAACGAAATTTTCTATTAAAAAATTTTTGTTGACAACAACGAAATTTTCTGATAGAACATTGGTGTGAACAACAATGAAATTGTTGGCGACAATATTTCTTACTCGGCAAAATTCTTACTTCCTCCGTTAAAACAATAATTTATAGGAATTTTCGACTTCCTCTAAAATACACTTTTTCTTACCTCCCACACCAGTAATGCATAGAATATAAGTAGTATAAGGGCAGCCAACAAAGTCCCGGTACCAACATTTATAATCAAAGGATTATAAGTCATCTTTATGGCCATATCCTTCTCGACGTTAGTGAAAATGTGTAGTCTTACAATAGCATCATCTTGGTCGATCTGTTCTAAAATTTCATCAGTCATTTTAAAGGTTAAATTGCGTGATATTACAGGAGCATAATCGAAGAAATCTTCGTCGACTAATGGCAGAAACCAAGGATCCAGAATATCCTAGACACGAAAGAAGGATTAGAGATGTTATATAAGTAAAGTGTGTAAGCGAGTTACCTTGAAATCTGTCACATTCGCAACATGATTAAAGTGTGAAATCTGAGGCTGGACAGTTAAGACATTTTGGGTTTCATTGGAATTATATAATGACTCACTAAAAGTCCCAGCAATGGTCAACTTAAAGTCCCCCTTTGGTTTATGGTGTAAAACGAAATCTGAAAATAGCGGGCAGTTTATGAAATCATGATTATCTGCACTGCTTTATATCCTCACTTACTTTTTCCTCTTTCCGCTGGCACTTCCAGAGTCTTTTCCAGCAAATGTTTCTCTTCAAATACCATAAAAACTACAACAGTAAATATCCAAAATGCCATAAGACCAATGCGCTTCGTCATCTTGATGCGATACCGCTTTTGCTTCGCTTTCTCTTTGGCCTCCACAGTATCGACGCACTTGTTTTTCGTATTTTTGTGACATTGAGAATCATGATCCGAATGGGTGCCCTCATCATCGGTGCTATAAGCGAAAAAACATGCAAAAGGCTCAAATCAAATCTTACCAAAACTGGTTGTTTTTTTACCTTTTTCTATCTGTGTCATAATGATGATTACGCTGTGTGTTTCTGATTGTTATAAATTCAGAACCAACAAAACTTCTGTCATCTTCATGACTGGAATCCATATCATTGGGTACGATTGATTCATCATCGGTGGGTACTGAGCTCCCTGAAAAGGAATATGAATATTGTAAGTTAGTAATACTCGAGAGCCTGCAAAATAAGTGACAAATTTTCATCTAAAAAATACACAATTAGTTGCCAATACTACAATATATTATAAAAAATGTCGATGTTTATGTAATAATTTTACCATAAAAAAGTTTTTGTCGAAATTTTGTCGGCCACACTCGAAAGTCCGTCGCAGAAAGGTCGACATTTTTCGATGTTAGTTTGTTGGAAATTAGCTTGTTGTCGATGTCGTAATTTTTTACAGAAAAACATTTCGCGTCGACAACAAAATTTTCTACAGGAACAAATTTGCCATCGACAACAAAATGTTCTGCAGAAAAATATTTGACGCCGGCAACAAAATGCTGTGTATCGTCGACAAAAAAATTGTATTATTAACTAGAATAAAATGTTCTACAGGATAATGCTTTTTTGTCGACAACAGCGAAATTTCCTACAGTAAAATGTTTTTTATCAACAACAACGAAGTGCTTTGTAAGAAAATGGTTGTCGACAAAAACGAAATTTTCTATAAGAAAATCTTTGATTGTAAACAATAAAACTTTTTATACGAAAATCGTATGTTGTCGGTATCAAACTTTCTATAAAAAAAATTGCGTGTTGTCGACAATTAAACACATTTTTTATGAGAAAATTACTTATTGTCGATAGCGACATTTGCTGTAGAAAAATTGTTTGTTTTTGACAACGAAAATAGTCTATACGAAAATGTTTCGTTGTCGACAACATAAACATAACAACGATGACATAATTTCTTCTATTAGAAAATGTTAATGAAAGCAACAAAAAAAAAAACAACAGGAAAATTATTTGTTGTCCACAAGGAAATTTTCCACAGAAAAATTGTTCGTTGTCAAAAAAAACAAATACATAAGAAAATGCCTATAATAGGATTTTCTGTATCAATCATATTCTCATAAAAAAAAGTTCATTGTGATTTCCTTACATGGTAATTTTGTTCTATAATGTCTTTCCCTTTCCAGGAATTTGTTGTTTTTATTAACATTTTCCAATAGAACAAATTATGTTATCGTCAACACCCGTTTCTTATTCGAAAACAAAAGTTTATTTTGTCCGAACTTATTGAAAAACTTATAAAATGGTTTTCACGCTTACTTCATTTCTGTCATTTGTATTTGTAACATTTCCATTGTTGTTGAGTCAAAACAACAAAAAAAAACGAAATTCTAAACAACATTTGACTGTTCATTATTAAAATATTCAAATAGGAAACTTTGTACACGCGCAATTCAATAACAATGACCAATTTTTTTGATTAATAATACAGTAGTTATTGGATCTGAAGTTGATAAGAACTTATTGAATTGTGGCTGTGATTTGGAAGTGAAATAAATGATAAAATGAAGTCAAATGAATCGACAATTCAGTGGGAATTGTTAAAAGACTCTCTAGGCCAGCTGTGTAAAATATGTGAACCACAGCAGAAGTTTTCAAACAACAATATTTTATTGTTTGCCTGAATTAATAACTTTATGTTAATTTTTTCTTTTGCAGCAAATCAATATAAAAGGAACCATTTATTGGCTTTCATTGTGTCAGTAACATAAGTTATGGTTATTTAATTTGCTTATGAAAAATGCGCGATTCAACGTACAATTTGTGTGTTGGGAAGCAAAATCACTTTTGCATATTTTATAACGTGAAATGTTTAGACGTGAAATAATTATTTGGTTCTGCTCAATTTTGAATTGTCCATGCTTGTAAGAAATTACATAATTATTTCCATATTTTACTGCGAGCGCCAAACTCAAAAAACGCTTCTTTTTATACTTTCACAAAAAGTAACGAGTGGAAGCAACGGATTATCCATTTATTAATTTCAAAACCACCGATTTGGCAAGGCTATCAGCTGTTAAATATCTGTCATCTGAAGTGTTATTTATTTAGTGAAAAATTTGCCATTTACGAATATGGATCGCTTAACAACCAAACCGACCCGAAGAACGTACAAAAATAGTTAAAACGTACTACAAAAGTGGTGATTGAAATGTGGGCACTTTTCGTGCATTACGGGCTGATTATGGTTGTCATAATCGACCTACTGTGCAAGGAATTGGCAAGTTTATAAAGAAATTTGAAGAGACTGCAAGCGTTAAGATGCGGTCAGGCCTGTGCATTATCGGAATGTACGCACTGACGAAAATATTGCTTCCGTTTATGAAAATGTAGCGGATAGTCCGAATTTCAATTCACTTTCTTTCTTTGTCTGGAACTTGACAATTACGAACTGAACTATATGTAGTTTCAACCTCGAACCATACAACACGACCTATTTTGGCTTTATTGTATGAGAACTTTCCAGAAAGCGTAACTTCACCATTTGACGACGCCAACTGGCCAACAAGATCATGCGACTTGACACCGTGAGACTTGTCTTGTGAGGCCACGTTGAGGACCCAAACGTTGGAACATTTGAAAAACAATATTCGAGTTATTGTCGAGCTGCCGACCGAAATGTGTGAAATAATGGTCGAAAACTATTTCAAAATGGTCCACAGCCGCAACCTATCCAGAGGCAATCATTTAAATTTAAAAAGTTAAAAAAAAAAAACTAAAATGAATATGAAAGTTATCGGAAATACACATATTTTGGTATCAACAGACATTGTATTTCGTAAATAATGACAGTGTCCAAGCATTATAATGAAATAAAAGTTTCATTAAAATCATATCTTTATGTGTGTTTCACTTAACTTTACTTTGGAAGCAGAAAAATGTATTGCCTGTTAGTACATCTCTCACAAATGATCGATTTAATAAACATATTCTTATTTCCACAAATTTAAATTAGTTATGCCAAACTTGGCCAAATTTGGCAAATATGTTGCGTTTCATAAACGATTTTCTATGCATGAAAGTCGGCGACCGCTCTGGTACCACCCATGAACATTAACCGACTTATCGAAACACAATTTCCGCGGTCATCTGCAATTCATAGGTTGATTTTTTGATTTTTTGGCAATCAAAAATTTAGTCAATTGTCTTATAATACTACACAAAATGTGCCTCCAACACAAATTTTCTTGTTTGACTTCCTTCATATTCCTTGATTTGTGTCTTTCATCCGTTGCACAGTTTAATTCAGTGTAATATTCAGTATCAGGCATTTAGCACCGCGAGTGAAAGTAAGCTGCACTCCCACGCCCATCAGGGTACCACTCATGTAAATTAGAAATTCAATGCTCTTCTTTAGTGGCTTTAATTCAGAGTATTTTTCTACCTTCACCCGAAGAAATGAAGGTATTCTATGCCATTTAATAAAAACAAAGCAATTAATCACGTTTTTTCTGGACACCACTAACACTTCTGCTTTAACGCAACGTTGGGGGAAGATATATGCAAGCTAGTTCACCTGACTGAAATTTCTGTATTGGTTTCCATATCGGGCTAATGAAGGCAGCAATATAGTCGACAAAAAGATTATATGTACCAGCGATTTTTCTGCTTTTTCTATTGATAACTGTTCACTATCAGCTCACCGAACTTGTCTAACAGACACCATAGAAATAAATTGAAAATAATCGTATTAGATGTTTGCCACTCTGGTGGAATTCTTGATGAACAGTTTGAAACTCCCCTGTGTCAATTTGTTGTCACGTCAATTCTATTCGAACATAAATTGTACAATATTATTCACATCGTCTCTAGTTGTTTGTATTGAATTTTTAACATATTATAATTTTGTTTCTAGTGAAATCTTCCATAAATTAATCTAAAGTTTTCAGAATCAATTCAAATGATAATGTTGCAGTGTTAATTATTTCCTTCATGAATATGCAATAGAGGGGTTTGTGTAGCGAATGTTTGCAACACAATTAAAGTACCGTTTTGTTCACACTAAAAATAGTACTCATTTCAAATACGATTTTAGAAAACACCAGAAAAAAATTCTCACTGTTACAACAGACAAAAACTTTAAAAACTTATGTACGTTTTATAACAAATGTGAGAAAAACTCTATAACAAAATACAGAAATAAACACAATTAATAGAAATCATTAATTGGAAAAAGCTAAACTGATAACTTTATTCCACTAAAGTTAATCTACTATGCATTTACCAGTGAAATCAGTCAGATAAAATAGGCTAAGTCTGGAAAGAAAATCACCATATGGATGTTACGGGGAGAGGGTTTTATTTCATTTGTCAAATGCCAAGAATGTTAACCAAATGACTTTCTGTCGTGTCCTTTTTGGGCGGTTGGTTGTATGGTTAATGACAATTAAAAGGCAACTAAATTATTGATTACAACTTTCGATAAAATGTAATCACGCTTTTGCTGCTTCTACCACTAATCGAAGAGAAGCCCAAGCGGTCAGAAAGGTTGACGAACAGATGTATGCGCATGTACGACTATGTCAGTGTTATAATGACATAATAAGAAAAACACAATTTGGAAATTGGTGGTTTTTCATTTCCCATTAAACTTAATTATTCTTAACATAAAGAGGGGAACATTAAGTTGGTAATACCTTTTACTACGGTAGGAAAAAAGAAACCGAACATATGTGACTTACTTTACATACCTTCTGAAGGGCTGAATCATATGTCCGTCATTTAGGCTGTCAGCTGGTCGAAGGAAATGTCGGACGCATATTTTTAAGTGGGGAATTTTTAAGCTTGTTGCCAACAATTGGAGTAAAATGTTGTTAATGCTCGTCTTAAGTTTTTGTCGACTTTAGTATTCGGAATAAAATGCAAAGAAATTGTGAAAATATTTCAATTTCATATATTTTTCTATCAGTTACCAAAATTACTTTGGGCATGTGGGCTTCTCACGAAAAAAGCTTTTCAAATTTTGCGTTATCCTGCCATAGAACCTAATCAAAACATCAAATAATGAATCTATCAAAACATTGCCCATATTTTAAATGAATTATTTGCAAAATTATGATAGCATCCATAGAAAAAATGATCCACTTTAGGTTATCGCATCAAATAGGAAACATTTTTTATATGAAATAATGTAGTCTCAGAATCAAACGATAGAAGTTATACTAATTTTGTTATTCCCCTTGTAGCAACTTTGAAACAGTTCTCTAAGATCATATGAAGATAATAATTCATAAATAATTTATGTTGATTTAAGCAAGACCATCCATCCATTCGACTTCCTGTTGAAAGTATTAACTCTTTGACTTAAGAAACGGATTTTTTTGCGCAAAATGTCTTATTATCATAGGCAATCATATTCATATAAACAAAATCGGTCAATTAAGAGAAAAAAATTACACACACAAAGTTTAAACCCAAAATTTTTATAATTTTTATAATTGTATCACTTACTAGACAACCAAAAACTGTACTTAATGATAGCTGATACATACGGAAGAGAAATATCCAATCTTGGCCTACGCCAATTATAAGCGCGTTTATTAAAAATACAATTTTTTTTTTTTATAAAACTTTTATTTGCAATCTATTTATAAGTAAACATTTAGCAAATTTTGTAAAATATATATAAAAAGAATAACAGTTACCAAGCTTCATTCAACTTGGCGTATATGCAAAAATACAAAGAAAATAACAATATTTAATAATTAAATGAATAAAGTGAATACTACATTATATTATATTATTGTAAAATGGTAGATCAAGTATATGCAGTCTTTTCAATCGTCTTATTTCATCTTCATCATTAAGAAGCGATATGGCTACAGTATTTGTATGGCAACTTAATCTTTCGACATACTTAGTATTATATCTTCTACTTTCAGTTCTTAGCCATGGAACACGAAGATCGTTGTGAATAACGTCATTAGTAACAAACCATGGCGCATTACAAATTAATCGTAAGGAAAAATACTATAAAAACAAAATTTCCCCGGAAAACTGAATTAACCCGCATATAACGTCTGAGAAGAGGTTTTTTTTTTAAATCGCCGTTAAAATCTGGCGACAAATCTATTCATCGAATACGACACTCTGTAGCGCAGGTGTCGCCAGTGAATAAAATTGAATTATTGTGGAGGGACTTGCCTGCAAAAAAAAACATTACTTGGCTTTGGAAAAATATGGTTTTTTCATCATTCTTGTGCATTTTTTGCCATTCATTCGTTAAGTAAAAACCATGTGCGATGCTAACTGAGAGAAGAGATATTATACCACTATAATTTACACCTAATTGCAATAGACAGCCCTAATTATTAGCGCCATTACTGAAAAATATTAAAAAATATGGCATTCATTTGAAAAACGATCAATGTCGAAATAAAGGGTGTCCCAACAAGAACACAAGATTTAAATTTGGCGCCATTCGAAGTGTCATTGTTTGACATTTGAACAATTGTTATTGTTTGCTAGTAGAAGGTACGAGGTTAGTAAAAATGGAGCGCTACACGAATGAACAACGCATTCTCTTTGTGAAATTGTTTTACCAAAATGGAGAAAGTTTTGCGGCTACAGTTTGGTGTCACAATAATGCTCCAAAAGAGTCAACTGTAAAGAGATTAATGGATAAATTTGCCAAAACTGGATCTGTTAGTGATGTAAAGCAAAAACGCGCCTTCCACCAGGTCGATCGACCGAAAATGTCGCAGCTGTACGTGATGATGTCGCTCAAACTCCATCCACCTCAATTCGACACTGAGCTCAGCAAATTGGTGTCTCCAAATCCACTATGCAGCGTATTTTGACGAAATATTTGCATCTTCATGCATAAAAAGTTCAATTGAGAAGGGAGGAGGGAGGGGATCTTCAGTGACGAGGCCCACTTCCATCTTGATAGCTTCGTCAATAGGCAGAATTGTCGTATTTGGGCTGAGGAAATTCCTCGAGTGATTCACGAGAAGCAAATGCATCCTCAACGTGTCACTGTGTGGTGTGGATTTTAAGCTGGAGGAATCATTGGGCCTTTTTTTATGAAAATGAGGCATGTCAAGCGCAAACAGTCAATTGTATTCGGTATCGTAAAATGATAACATTCACACAGCCAGAGAAACAATTCAATTGCTGCATCAGTCATTTCCCGGTCGTGTTATTTCGCGTCTTGAAGACCAGAATTAGCCGCCTAGATCATGCGATTTAACACCATTAGACTTTTTTCTTTGGGTTTTTTTTTTTTTTGAAGTCAATAGTTTACGCGAATAAGCCAACGACGACTCAAGTCTTAAAAGAGGAATTTGGACGCTACATTAATGAAATACTGCAGCATTTATGCAAAACGGTCATTGAAAATTTCATTAAAAGATAGCGTGTGTGCAAGCAAAGCCGCGGCGGCCATCTGCCTGATGTGTTGTTCCTTACATGACCCCATTCTGTCCACTTTACGATATAATAAAGTTTCACCATTTCTTTTTTTTTAATATCTGTTTTATTTAAAATTTAAATCTTGCGATCTTGTTGGGACACCCTTTATATGTATGAGAAGAGGACCATCTTGACCTTGGTCCACTTACTGAGCGAAGGGTCAATATACCGGCCAAGACCTTGTGGACGGCAATTCACATATAAGCTAAGTTCTAGCGGGGCCATTGATCTGTGTATAACTTTGCAATTGCTTATTTCCTCGTAGTTAAATAGATTGATATATAGGGTGTTGCATCAACTGTGCTACAATAAGAAATTCAAATAACAGCCAGTAGGATCCGAACCTACTGGTCTGTGATCTGTGTATAACAAAAAAATACACAACATTTGTGTAACCGTAAAAAGTTTACACAACAATAGTTTCCAATGGTCGTGTGTGACACTGTCGTTTTCTCTGCGACTTTTCGAACAGAAACGCGGCGGTCCGACTCGATAATATTTTTGATTTCGTACTCATCAGCTTCATTTTGGTTGACCACCGGAGCAGTATCCTTGAGCGTGAAATTTTCAGATCGGAATTTCGTGAACCAATTTTGGCACGTACATCCGTGGCTTCTTTGGGCCTTTCTAAAATAACAAAGAAAAATAGGACGAAAGTATCCTTATATACATCCATAACCACAACGCCAATTAAAAGTAAACCGACCACTGAAAATATCATAAATTAAAACTTCAAATGTCAGCTGTATAACATTAAATCTTGATCATAAATTGCAACTTTAAACGTCAGTTATATAACGGTACAATGCTCACTGAATGTGAAAAACTCTTTAATATCTCGTTCATAAGATGCAAGCAAAATTTGTTTGTTTTAGTCATAGGCAAAGTTTGATAGTAATTAACGTGCCCAAATCTTGAATAATTTGTTGCGTATTTTTCAAAATATTGTGCTTCAAAATAATGTCACTTTCAACCACAAAACATTCTCTTGACCCTCTCCGTCTTTCATTAAATGTTAAATGCTCTAAATAAATGTCTCTGTTTATGGTTTTGGGAGGAAGTTGTGCTTATATACCTGTATCTTCGGAATGGTTTCTTATATTTTAATCACATTTATGTCTCATGTATCGTAGTTTAACGATACAACGCTACGTCATTTATCGCAAGGACCAACAAAATTAAAAAGTTGTTTCTTTATTTACCTACAGATTCGTCACAGAGGATAAGAGCTTTAATCTAATATAAAATATAGCTGTATATAACTACATATACCTCATTATATAACTAATACATAACCACAATGTTGTTTCAAAAGGGTTTGCCGAATGGTTCGGTAAAGCAATTTTACTCTTTGTTTATATATATTTTTTTATTTTTGTACAGACTTAACCTACATTTATTTATTTATTTTATTTTTTTATTTTGTAATAACAAAAACTAACGTACTTTCTCTATCGATTGATCGATCGTCCGCCTATCTATTGAAAGCACGAACTGCTTAAGCTGAAATTAAGAAATTTGAGACAAAAACGTTCCATCTTCATAAGAAGGCAAGCCTGTTAAAGGACTTCCTTCTTACTTCCAGAAAAATTTATATTTTTCAGATTTGTTTTGATATTTTACAATTAATTATCTAATTAAAAAATATATTTCCTGAATAGACATCCAAGCTCAAATACTTTTTGTGAGAACGCTTTATTTGTAGACGTGGTCATAAGAAATACTATAATACTATAAAAAGAAGCTAATTTCACTGAAAAAACTGTTTAAATCGATATGTCACATATAAGAAGAAGTAAATTTTGAAGCATTCATTAACACAGAAATGAAGCAATATTTGTCACAAATAATGAAAATTGTTTCACAAGGAGAAAACTTTTCCAGAATTTTTCAAAACAATGTTATTGTCTACTAGTTAATTATTAATTGATAAATATGGAAACAAACCGTCTCAGTTCAAATCCTTTTTTTTATAAACAGCCTCAATTGAAAGATCATACATTTTTTAGAAAAATATATCGTTTTTTCAACGTTCACTCAACTGAAGGCGTTGAATCATCGTAATACAAATGGATTACAATGGATTACAAATTTCCACTTGCACCATATTTGTGCAGTATAACAAAAACTTGCTCATGAAACGCATAAATCTATTTTTAAAATAGCGGCTCTTTTCTTTTTCCTGTTAAACTCCGCTTTTTCAACCTGTTTCAAGCTTTTTCTAAAATTTTCCTAGATTGTTTTTAGCCTTTTTCGTTTCGTTTTTAACTCTTAAGATAACGAAAAGTACTAACAGTGTTCAAAGATTGGCTTTCCAAAAGAATTTTAAAATTCTAGGATTGGCTTTTCAAAAGAATTTTAAAGTTCTAAGAAAGCTTACAGGGACTTAAACTCAGAACTATTTTGAGCTTGAAGTCCATCATTATGCGTGGAAGTAGATGAAAGCCTCTTTGCATTTTGCTGTGAAATAGCTTGGAGAAATTTTTACAAAGTAGAACTAAGTAAGGAAACTTTGAAACATTTAAATTTTCGTATGAAAGAAATGCAAAGAAAAAAATATATTGAAAAATGTAAAAAGACTGAATTTAGTGTATTAAAATTGACACTAAAATCTAATTGCTACAGAAAATCTAATTAGATGATCGGGTTTCGTTGTTCTTGGGTCTTTCGCATTAAGTAAAAGTAACTAAAAAATCTATATATTCAATAATAAAAAAACAACATTATTATGAAAATCAACGTCATACAATGTCTTGGCCGTTTTGATCAATATTTTGTGACAAAATTGCTTTCTGAATTCCGGTCACGCTAGTATTTTAATTGTTAATTCCAGGATACTTTTTTCAATCCATACACAAAGTTTGAAGTATGTATGCAAATCCACTTAAACTTTGTACAATGTTATTATAGTTTTACCCGGAGGAATGCTGGTAATTAAAAACACGGGAACCGTTAAAAAATAACAATCACTGAGGGATGGCGGTCTATCCCTTTGTTCTTTCACAATACCTGTATTTTTTTCTACTGAGAACCAACCACTTATTTTTTGCATTTGTTCGTAGTGCAAGCCCTGATTTAGTTTAGTTAAACACAACTGCTTTATTTGGGTGTCAGTTAAGTTCTGATTTATTGAATGTGAATTTGATCTTAACAATACCTTGGCTTTCTTTGCAATGTGATGCGCAGATGACTTTTCGTTAATATTTACAATTTTATAATTTACAAATTTATTACCTCATTCTCATGATATCTAATTTTTGTTGACAAGTTTTACAAATTATTATTATGTTCACATGATCTTTAGCTTCCGTTGATAAAGTTTACAATTTATTATTTCACTCATATGATCTCTAGTTTCTGTTATTATTGTTGTTCATCGAATGCAATTCGATGCGACTTTGACTTATTCAAAAGGCATACGCACGGTGCGATCACCTGGTTCACTTAGCTTCTGCTTGTCAGCCTTTGGCTTACATAGGGTACATGCTATCATAACACTGGTATATATCATTTAACATTCACCTAGAAGGAAGCATTTAAAGCACCAAGTACTTCATGAGCCTTTAAGTCAACTGAACGATGTCCCTCTTTCTGGCTGGTTGGCTGTGGACACGATAACGTCGATAAATCTTTAAGTAACTTCTTAAAATTTGGCACATCCTAACATTTTCCCACATTGCCGCAGGGAATTGTAAATAGGCTTTATGGGTAAAACATTTCTGGCGCCTCTCCAATAAATTCACCGATTTTCTTAAATTCAATTTTCTCCCCGTAACTCCTTATCTGTAAGCTATAGCAACCCAAAATTTTTATCCCTTGCTTTATTTCATAATTCCTAGTAAAATTTAAAAAATCGACAAATTAATACCACTCCTTCGGGTACCTCACATACAAATGACCAATTTCTCATGTGTATAATCTTGGTTTGATGTCTTCCTCGCAGTTGTATTAAATTTGGCACACATTGAGCATTTGCTAAAGAAGGATCCCAGAATGAAAACAGAGCAATACTTTTATATCTAGTATCTCCCATATAAATTGACCGATTTTTCGAAATTCCGTCATTCCTAATAGGCTGTAGTAGTGTAGATTTTTATACATTCCATTACTTTACAATTCTCAGCAATATGGAAAAAAAATCAATCAAGTAACAGCGCTCTTCTGATGCCTCCCATACAAATGACCGTTTTAACCCATATATTCAAAAATCTTCAAATTGGATGCATCATATTCCAATAAATTTGCAACATATCCGTTTAGTAATCAAAGTTCTGAGAACGACAATGGTCGGCATTGCCACGTCCATTCTGGAACCTTCCATTCAAATTGAACGATTTATCGGAATTTCGTTTTTCCCTAATGCGTAACCAGAGGTTAATTAAATTCTGGTCTTCCTCCTTCCTCTCCTCTCCTCCTCCTCCTCCTTTTCCTCTTCTTCTTCCTTCTCCTCCTCCTCTTCCTCCTGTTCATATTAACTTTTTTAATCAATGTTTTCCAAATTCGTACTTTTATTTAATTGCACTAAATTCAGAATAATTGAGCTCACATTCAGTATTGCGAATAAAAACATATGCGTTGCCACGCCCATTTGATTACCACGCATACAAAATGGCTTATTTGGCAAAGATCAATGTTCCTTTTAAATTTTTTAAACGGAAAATTTCAGAAAGTGACGGATTGGCATCTTTTAATTCAGAGTATTTTTTGCAGCAACACAAATATATACTAGGCATATGGTGAGAGTGACTACTTAAATGTCTATCTTGATTGGCATTCGCATGTTCATTATGGGCGGGCAAATTTATATTGTGCATCTTGAAGAAATATTTGCATTTTTTGTTATTGGCGAACAAAATCATTTATCGAACAAGTAAATGACTTTACTTTTCAGATTATTTAAATTGTTTACCAGTATGGAGTAACGCGTTTGCCTTCTTATTTACTTTAAAGATTGTACAAATAAATTTCTCTTTAAGAAACAACTGACTCCAGTTTTTATACAACGCTTGTTGACAACAGATATCAAATAGATTTAGGTAGGTATGTGCCAAGATAATAAAACATTTGTTTTTTCTATTATTATTGGTGCAGTGTTATTAGTTCACATTGATATATTGAAAATAAAGGGAATAACTGTGTAGTTTCTTAAAATATTAATTGCCTACACTGCTGCACTGCACGATTGTAAAAATTAACAAAATGCAAATTAATGAAGAAATACACTTGAGTATTAAATCTAATAATATATGCACATACACATGTACATATGTCTCTTGATTATGTTGAATTTTAAATAAAAAATGGAGGAATTAAACAACAATGAAATATTTATTTTTCCAATCCCAAGGAAAACTTATTTTCAAATGTTTCTTTTGTAATTTGTTGGCATAAAATGGAAAAATCTGTTTCCATTTTTTGTGGTTTCAAAATATAAATTACTTTTTGTAAGAATAAAGACTTTCATAATTTTACGTTTTTAATTAAAACTAAAACTCTTTACAATCATACGACAAGTCATTTTGAACATATAGAATCTTGAACAAATCACCAAACCACAAAAACCTGTAACTTCGAAAAAAGAAAACACAAAAAAAAACAAAGAAATCGCTACATGACCGCACATAAAATATTGCATAGATATTCAAAAAGCTGTGGTGAAACTATAATCTTAAACCATTAGTAAGGAGATTTTGGGAAATGATAAGACTGCCCTAATTTAAGATTAGTTACTCATATGGATTGTAAACTATGGGAGGATAAGGCTGTAAAGCAGATAAGATCTAGTGTAGATGAGGTTTTAGCACAAAATTAAATCACTGTGTGCAAAATTTCAGCAAATGTGTAATTTCGTCAGCATAATTGTGGAATTGACTGTATTTAACTACTGGCTCGATAAATTATAAGTAATAGATAGCTAGTTAGATAGCTTTCTTCCAAATGTCCAGTTATTTACTGGAACAACAAAAATTGGTTATTCAAAATTTGTATTCATTCAAATATACTTATCCTTACTTACTTATCTTTACTGGAAGACCAGATATTTGAACAAATGAGAACACTTCAAATCGTTAAATAAAGATTTTCCAAAAGTGAACGCAATCACAAAGAATTTCCACAGAGTGTTTTGTTGTCACCAAGTGTTTTGCACATCACATTCAGTGTGAGCGCAAGTAAAAATTTCAAATTGAAAATGTTTTTAAATATTTGGTTAAAGTAACCGTCAATTCAGTAATCATCCACAAGAACGATGCGTTTCGGATTCCGTAACGATTTCATATTTAGATCCCTTTATGACTGAATCGGTGCTATTGGCTATCAGTCATCATTACATCTACAGATTTATCCATTTAGTGGTTTCAAAACCGCCGATCTGGCAAGGCTGTCAGCTATGAAATGCCTGTCATCTGAAGTGTTATTTATTTAGTGAAAGGTTTACCATTTACGAATATGGATCGTTTAACCACCGAAGAATGCGTAAAACTAGTTAAAACTTACTACAAAACTGTGAATCACCACTCGTGGACACTGTTCGTGCATTACGGGGTGATTATAGTCATCATAACCAACCTAGGCCGTTAGACTATTTTTGTGGGTCTACGCGTTGGAGCATTTGAAAACCAACATTCGCCAAGTTATCGCCGAGATACCGGCCGAAACATGTGAAAAAATAGTCGAAAACTACCTCAAAAGGAGGCGATCATTTAAATAACATCGTATTTCACACATAATAGCAAGATCCAGCATTGTAATGAAATAAAAATGTCTGCGAAATCATAACCACATGTGTGTTTTAGTTAATTTTACTTTTGATACTGAAAAATTGATATATTTTTGGTTTTATATCTTTTACTCAGTTGCAACACATTCAATCGAATTTTACATATTAAATATTTGACGAGGTAGAACCTAAGAACATAAAT
The DNA here is from genome assembly GCA_019455685.1 of Philornis downsi. Taxonomy (NCBI): domain Eukaryota; kingdom Metazoa; phylum Arthropoda; class Insecta; order Diptera; family Muscidae; genus Philornis; species Philornis downsi. Next base: position 1,017,201 of record JAHXMU010000724.1, on the reverse strand, counting down.
AAGAATGAAAATTGGTAGTATTTCCATGCCTTTTTTGGTATTTCATCACATTTCTCTTAGAGGATTTATAAAAGCTTCCATTTTTCTAATTCAGAAACTGCAGTAGTTTAAATTTTATCGATTATTTTATGTTATAATGCAAGTTAAATTTGAAAAAAAAAAAATCGAATTTAACCTCATTTTACCCATATACAGGGTGGCACAGGAATCGTGTTACTGTCAATTGTCAATGGGGACCGTTACTTACGTTACGAACTGCGCCGAAGACGTATCCGTTTCAAACCAAATGCTGGTTCCGGCAAGATGGAGCAACTGTACATATAGCCAGACCGGTTATGGCGGAACTCCAATGAAAATTCCCAAACAAATTAATATTCACAAACTCCAATTTCCGCTGGCCCCCAAGGTCACCTGACCTGACTGCACCAAACTTTTTTTATGGGGTTATGTCAAGCAAGAGGTGTACAAAAAGAAACCAATGAATTTGACTGGATTGAAGCAGTCTCTTAGAGCAATAATTGAGGCGGTCCCTCAATGAATATTTTTCTGATCACGTGTCGCATATGTGTGAGTGAGCGTGGGGGTCATTTACGGTCTATCATCTTCAAAACCAATTAGATATATAAAATAAAATTCAGTTTTCTATACAATAAAAAAAAAGAAATGAAATACATTGATTAAAAAATTTGTTTGAATTTCTTATTGTATTATAATTTGTGCGCCACCCTGTTTCTTTGTACGTTTTATTCATTTGTACTATATTTAGTAAAATTTAGCAAACATCAGACATTTTTTAAAATTAGTTTAAAGAATGAGAGTTATCTGCATTGCTACTTATAAGCGGAAAAATTTCAGAAAATTTATTGTTAGTTAATTCGGAGCATTTATTTGATAAGATGTTGCCTCGCCGGTTCTGGTACCCCACTCATTTTTGCGCCAATGCTAAAGGAGGGTGGCTAGAGATAATTGTAAGTCAGTTCAGCGACAGAAATGGGTTCACTTTCAAAACGGGCGATGTCTCGAACGGTGTTAAATAAAAAACTATTTGCTGGAATGTTAAACTTCTTTTTTTGCGAAGTTACTTCTGGTCCATTTCTGACAATTCATCAACACGTTAGAAATCAATTACCGATAGGCCGCCAAAAGAATGCTCCAAAAAAAAATTTGCATTCCTGAAATAAGTACTTTTGGTTCTTCTCTAACGTGCAGAGCTTACTACAAACTATTAAACTTATCATAGTATATTTTCCAGAAAAGAATTTTGATCAGTAGAAATCCGTGAAAGGATATCTATTTAAAAATAATGGATGGACTATGGATTTTCAGGCTACTGTTGATATAAAGGTAAATCTTATAAATAATATAATCCAATCGGAGGCATAGGAAATGACAAAATGTGTGGAATCACAAATATAAGCCTTGCTGCTAAGTTAGAAAATATCAAATTTTAATTGAATCCAGTTACCTAATTTTATGTAATTTATATTCGATGGCAATTTTGCGTAAGAAATGGCTAGAAGTGCAATGCAACTCCACCTAATTTCAACACGACAGTCAGTCTTATAGAAAATTATTGCGTTCTAAGTTTGACTCCAATACAGTACACATATTTTGCATAACAATTAACAAAAGGTGGACTGATATCATTTAAAAATATTTGTTCGTAACAACTCCTTCTACTTTTATCCATTCGTTCTGTAAAGCTAGGATTAGAACCAAGTTTTGTTGAAAAATCAACCTCCTTCAAAAACGACAGAAGTATTCAAATTAAGAGGACATATAGGAATAGCTAGAGGGAGACTAAAAATTACTCGGACTGATCACAAACTCCTACAGGATTTTTGGAGAAATTCTTTTTTAAAATTTAGCTTTCAATATACTATTATTTAACAGTTTTCTTTTCTTTTATCATTGTATGGGCAGATATAGATCCACGCAAAAAGTTCAATAGTGCTTACTAATATAAATACAAACGTATTGTTTGAAACAAATAAAATAGAATATTTCCGCATGGTAAAATTTGTACTTATGTACTCTATAGATGTGGAATTTATATGTATATATATATATATATATAATTTATTTTATAAATTTAATACACTGTTGATTTTTGTATTTTATGAATGCTAAACAAACATCAGAGGCGATTTGCTGCCTGTCTTCGTTTTCATGTGTCCTACAACTTTTACGTTTAGGATTATATCGAATTATTTTCTCTTATATGGAACTTCTTACATGACTTTAAAGCTACTTTGATGGCGGATAACTATATCGTCTAAGAAACATCATATTATGTATTCTTGAATTGATTTTCTTTTTACACAAATCGAAAATTTAAGTTTTAAATGAGTTCTTATTGCCAGTTTCTGTTATTACAAAATGAAAAGAATTTTACGGCAACGCAGAGAAATATAATAGTACCAATAATTGTCTAAAGTTGTAAGATGTCAATTTTTACACCGAAACCCAGGCAAATTACACAGGAGATTTTCAGCAATGTATCGATATCATTTCTATTTATATTTTGAATTGAAGTCACAGAGCCAAAATTCAATTCACAGAAACAAACATCTGTTGCTGACTACTTAACTAATTTCTGGACGTTTTTACTGACTAAATTGATACATAATAATGAAGCAAAATTATAACTCACTGAAATTTGCTTGGATTTTGGTAACTCAGTGAATTTGTAAGACAGATACCGGAAGGCATTAAAACTCAATATAACACACAAAATTACAATTTTTAATTTCGATTTCATTTATTTATTTATTTACATCTACTGAGCATTGCTCTTACAGGTTACAAAAATAGGAAAAATTTAATAAAATAACATAACTATAGTTACAAGTATACAACTATACATATTTATTAAGTAGTCAGTTGCAATAGATTACAACAATAAATTACAAATTTAGTGAAAATCTTCAAAATGAGGTATCAGCTAAAAGTCTGAGTACAGCTCGTCTAAATGAAAATCTATTGAGAGTTATATCGACAGTATTGGCCACCAAATTAAATATTTGCAAACACTGAGTGACTGGTTCATTCCTTCCATAATTAGTTCGATGGAATGGAACAGCGAACAAATGAGTTTCTCTTAAAGACCGTGTTGGTATGTGAAAGGGTAGAACGGATAGCAATTCGGGCGAATCAATGTTTGAATCTGTAATATCCTTTATAAAAATGATGCCTAGAAGCTTTTTGCGGTTAGAAAGCTCCATAATTCCAAGAATATTGCAACGGCTTTCGTACGGTGGCATGTTATCAAAAGAAAAGTTCTTCCGAAGGGCAAATCTTGTGAAGCGCTTTTGAATTTTCTCAATCCGATTGATACCTACTTCATAAAAAGGACTCCAAACAAAGCTTACGTACTCTAAGTGAGATCTTACCAAAGATCCAAATAAAACAGTAATAGCTTTAAAATTCAAAAACATTTTAGTATTTCTTTTTAAAAACCCAAGTTGTGAATTGGATTTAGAAACTATGTAATTTATATGATCTTTAAAAGTCAGTGCGCTATCAAAATATATACCCAGATCTTTTGCGATGCTCACACGCAGAAATGTTTGATCATTTTCATATACGTAGCTGTACACAATTAGTAAGTGCTTACGAGTATAAGTCATAATATTACACTTAGAAAAATTTAAAAATAGATGGTTGCCGCGGCACCATACTATTAGTGCTGCAACTAGGCATAGTTGAAATTTATATGTAAAGTTGCAAAAGTAGTCCCTTCTGAGAGATGGTTTGCGTATGCTGAAATTACAGCCAATCAACTATGAAGCCGACTTTCATCATAATATTTAAAAATTTTTTTGTCATTCTTGCTCATGAAGAGAATCGCAAATACAATTTTTTAAAATTTTATAATTTTTACAAATATTCAATTTAATTAAAAATACAAAATAAAAAATCACTTTGCTGTGAAAATACCGAAAATTTGATTTTTCCTACAAATGAAAAATTCTTTATAATTAAAAGTTCATTTTTCATATGTTTAAAGAAATTGAGTCGTCTAAAACTCCACATTTGAGTCAACTATAGGTCTCTAAGTAAGAGAAATGAATCTTAAGTCGATACTAGCTTCCTTAATCAAACCCTACAATTATTTATTATTAAGAAAAATTTTAACAAATATTTGCCCAATCGGGAAATCAAACCGGTATCTGCATAGGTTGCATTTTGTAATTGGCTTGATTACTCTTCAGGAATTATCATTTTAAGTCATTTAATAATTCGAAGTAGTTTGTTTTTCCAGTTGAACTTCCTCCAAACCTTTCATATAATTGTGTTAAATTCAGTAAACTTTTGCTCTTATCATGTGCTAATAAACTAAGTTTTATGAATGAAAATAGAGATCGATGCCTCTCTCTTTTGCATTCAATAAAATTTGATAGAATCATAGAAGTTAAATATTTTTACAGTAATAATCCCTAATTTGAAGAATTAAATTAAATAAATTTTTGTCAATTGTATTAGATTGTATTTACCAAACGTTGTAGATAAAATATTAAAATATCGACCGAATAACCGTTATATATTCCAGAATTCGCATTTTTCATGCAATTGCATTAAAATTAGTATAATTTAGCATACATCAGCCATTTACTTCTACGAATGGAAATGGACTACCACAAAAATATCAATGGTTCATCTATGATTTCTAAGCGGAGGACTTTTAAAAGTGGTAATTTTGCTTATTTCGTTAAGTTCCGATTGTTTGTACTATTTGATACGAATCTTGAAATTTCCATTCCCATTCTGGCAAACCCCACACTTTTATATCAACGCAAAAGACTGAAATTTCTGAAATTTCGCTATACAATTTTCTTAAAAACTTCTTTGAATGATACCTCACAAATAAACCGTTTTTTAAATAGATCCATAAATAAAATTTGTCATCACTCGTCCGTCCATTTGTAACTTTTTCCAAAACTCCTGTTCTGGTAAATTGATTGACAAATATCAAAAATTACCCAAAGTTCTAGGCTCTCATGTTTCTACTTTAGAAGACAAATTTCGTTAAAATCGGTCCAAAATTATGAATCCAATTATTATCATATGCTAAACCTATTTAATCATTTCTCCCGCAGTTATATTGGTCTTCTAAATACGAGGTGTGTTCAAAAAATAAGGTGAATTTTCAAATTTCGCGGGCTACGTACATTCGACTTTCCGACCGATTATTTCTTTTTTTTTATGTTCATACACTCGTCTCGAAGATATGTTGACGGTTTTATCCATATAGCATGTTTAGTTTGATTGTAAGAGGCATAAATAAGACAAGTGTTTTGCGTGTTCGGCGATTTTCTGCTATCGAAAATATAGAAAAAATAGATCAAAGAAGTTGCATCAAACTTTACGTAAAAAATTAAATTAAGTGCTCAAAAACACTTGAAATGTTAACAGTGGCAGTGAGATTACTCTGAGTCAAAAAATATTTAACAAGTGGTACAAGTTTTTCACAGAAGGTCGAGAAGATGTGAATGACGACGCTCACTCTGGACACCCCAGCACATCAACAACCGATGAAAATGTGGAGAAAGTGAAGAAAATTGTTATAGATAATCGTCGAATCACAATTAGAGAAGTTCCTAAGATTGTCGGCATATCGGTTGGCTCATGCCATGCAATCTTTTCGGAAATTTTGAGCATGAGACGTGTGGCAGCGAAATTGCTGAATTTTGACCAAAAACAACGCCACATGAGCATCGCTCAGGAATTGTTGAATGACGTTTACGATGATCCAGATTTGTTTAAAAGGGCCATAACTGGTGACGAATCATGGGTATGCGGTCATGACATCGAAACCAAAGCACATAAGGAGCATTATCTTGAAGTAAAGCGCCGTTATGAATGCGAAGTTATGAAGCAATACGAAAAAAACGACCGGAATTGTGGAAAAAAATCATGGTTTTTGCATCTTGATAATGCACCTGCTCACTCATATTTGCTTCTGAGAGTTTGTTTGGACAAAAACAACACCGTTATCGTGCTTCAGCCACCGTATTCACCAGATTTGGCCCCCTGCGACTTTTTCTTGCTCGCAAGATTGAAAAAACCCATGAAAGGACGGCGTTTTGTGACAATTGAGGAGATAAAAACCGAATCGCTGAGAGAGCTCAAGGACATACCAAAAAGTACTTATCAGAACTGTTTCGACGCTGACGCTGGCACAAGTGTATTATATGTGAGGGGGACTACTTTGAAGGAGGCAAAATAGAAATTGATGTATAAATAAATATATTTTGAGAAAAATGAAAATTCAGCTTATTTTTTAAACACACCTCTTATAACGCATTTATTCAGCAGCTGATGTAATTTTCAATTCTGTTGTTCATTTTCCATTCCGCTATAAAATATTGTTGATATAGGCTTAGAGTGACTTAAGATGTGGTGGCGGTTTATTTTCCATATCTGCCAATAACTATAATAGTGGTCCAAGTCCTAAATTAAAACAAATGATTTACGTACATATTTCGTATTGCTCTTTTGCGATCTTTCATTGCTTTAAACCAGTTTCGCAAAATTCAAAAAAACAAATTTAAAAATTTTGATTTATATCCGTTTTTCGGTAAAGATAAATAAAACTCACGCAACGCTATGATTTCGATGAAACTTTTATGTCATTTGTAATACTTGGATCTTGTCATTATGTATAAAATACAGTGTCATTTAAATGATGGCTTCTGGATTGGTTCCAGCAGTGGATGCTTTTGAGGTAGTTTTCAACCACATTTTCAAACATTTCGGGTGGTATGTCGGCGATACTTGACGAATGTTAGTTTTAAAATGCTTCAACTTTTGGGGATCACTTGCGAAAACATGCTTGTTGACGTAGCTCCATAAAAAAAAAGTCAAACGGCGTCAAATTGCATGACCTTAGTGGAAAATTGACGTCGCCAAAAAGTGATATTATGTTTTCTGGAAACTTCTCATTCAATAAAGATAAAATCTGTCGACAAAAAATGTAGAATTGACGGTAACCATTCCTCCAGTGTCATTTTCGAAAAAATACAGCCCAATGGCACCTCCAGGCCATAATGTGCAACAAACAGTCGCTTTTTCAGGATGCAATAACTTTTCCACAATCACTTCTGGATTTGGCGAGCTCCATACGTGAAAATTTCACTTGCTGACGTAACCATCGAGTGAAAAATGAGCTTTATAGGTGAAGAAATTTTGTTTAAAAAATCATCATTGAGCATCTGTAGCTGTAGAATTGTGAATGGTCAGCCGGCTTAAGATGTTGCGTAAGTTGGACTCTATATATGTAAATGGAGGTGCAAATTCAAAGGCAAAGTACGCCATAATGAGCCGTAAGATAGATCAATTGCTGAGAACGCCGTGGAATGGACAAATTCGAATTATCCACCACACTTCCATTAACAGAAGCAATACTTTCGGCAGTGAGTACATTGCGATGATTCATATGCCTGACAACATCTGTAACGTTTCCAGTATCCTCAAACTTCTTTATATTCTTGCCAATTCCTTGCACAATAGGTCGACTATGACGACCGTAATCATCTCATAATGCACAAGAAGTGTGCAGGTTTGAATCATATCATTTTTTAAGTTGAAATTTGAAGTTCTGTTTATTTATTTATTTTTGGCTTGTAGTTTGAAGTCTTTCCGCCAATTATAAGTAAATTACAATATGCAACAATTCATCTATTAGATTAATTCTGCTCAATATAATAAGTTAAAAAAAAACCGTAATAAAAATTAAATATAAAATTTATAAAAATATAATATGATTTTAAAGAAATTATGATCATTAAAGACAAAAAACGTATGAAAAAAAAGACTAATTCAAAAGTTAGAAGTTAATCGGTATATAATATGGAAATACAAGGTAATCGGTATGTAAAAAAGGCTGAAAACAAAATTTTACAGTAAAGTCTGAAAGTGTTGTAGAATGTGCCTTTTCATAAGAGACAGGACATAATTTAAAACTTTTTAAATGGTTTGGTAGTAAACTGTAAATTCACGCTACTCTTACTACAAAAGCACGACCCATGAGTGTGGTTATTTTAGGAATAAGAAGCTGCTTATTACGAGTGGAATGTGAAAAATTAAATGAACTAAAAAGAAAGTGAGGACACAATCGAACAACTTTATAAAATAACAGCAAAGACCTAAAATCGACATAATTTTTAAAACTACAACCCAAGAAACGCTTAACATACGGTGTTATATGAACACGACGCCTCAGTGAATATAAATATCTCATAACTCTATTAAACGGCGTTTGAATTTTCCTCATATTTTGTTTATTAGGGCCACTATATAACTCTAAATAATATAGAATACTAGGCATGATATAAGCATGAACCAATTTCTCCTTAATTGATCTGGGCAACAGTAAGTTTTAACTATTTCTACGCGTTCTTCGATTTTTAAACAATCCATGTTCGTAAATAGCACACCTTTCATTAAATAAATAACACTTCAGATGACGGGTACTTAACAGCGAACAGCCTTGCCAGATCGGCGGTTTTTAAACCACTAAATGGAGCCACTAAATGCCATGTGCAGAAAAATGTCCTTCATTCTTATATTGAAAATTAAATGTTCTGTACTTGTTTTTTAACAATTTTTCCCTTTGTTGGCGAAACGAAACGGTGAATTACCGCTGTTTTTAATTTTGTGAACATTTTCCATTTGTTATTATTATACGTCTGCTGTCTGGGCAAGAAAAACAAAATTTCTCAATTACAAACGTCGAGAAAGGTAAGCAAACGTACTAAAAGAAATTATTTCTTTATTTATATCTCTTGGACAGTATGAGAATTGTATGTACTAGGAAACATATTGGTGAATGTTTTGTCTACACGATTTTTATTTAATACATTTTTGTCGATACCGTACACTCATCAAGATGTTGCTGGTTGATTCCCTACAACGCACACTTTAAACTAGAAAACGCTTTACTTACTACGCGTCAATGTTAGAACAACAGCTAATAAATGATTAAATATAATTTTTTTCTGGGAAATATACCACCATATATTATGCGTAATCACGATATATTACTTTACGTCTTGAAAATAAAATTAAGCACAATCACATCAACATTGCATGTTACGATTTTAAATTTGTCAGTTATCCTCCATAATGATAAATGATTTAGATGGTCTCTGTTGTAGTAAGAACGAATTCTAAACCCTGCATATTTCGAAGAAAGTAGAAACAGTAAATGAAAGGTTGTATGAAGTTTTCTGTCTACGTCACATTAGCATCATAATTAAATTGAAATTAACTAGCTTTACTTTCCAAAAAAAAAAATACTAACAAAAAAACATAAAAGATGGAAGTAAAAGGAAGAAATTCTTAAGGACTTCGGATTTTTATTACATCATAATGAAATTCTAATTGTCCCTTATCTACCATAACCTAAATTATCAAATGGACTCGCAATGTATAGTTTTAATGTAAGTTATCCTTCAACAATGGAAAAGGGGGAAAACAGAAACAAATTCGGTATAATATATTGTGCTAATGATATTCCGCAAATACTAACATTTTAGACAATCGTTAAACGCAAATAACCATTACATTTCAATCAAAATGAGTTGGATGAGATTTGAAACGAAGCAAAGGAGAAATGACCCATAATTCGTAGTGATTATTTCGAGGAAAAGAATACTAATAAACCCTAAAGAACCGAATATATGATAAACGTATTGAGCAATATTTTACGATTCGAAAGCCATGTAATACGCCTCAATTCAAATTTTGAAATTAATTTAAGTATTTGAGTATTTGGAAGTGTACATACTTAGGCAGTTCCAAAACTAGCCAACCTGACGTATAAATGGTGCCAGTAGTTTGACAAAAAATTATTTTAGTGAAAAGTGGCAAGCATATGTTTTAAGTTTAAAGGCGCCACGTTGTTCAGTATTTTTATTTGAGCCACCAAAATAGACGATCCCAGTGAATTTGTAAACAAGGAAAAAATTGGTCACCGTTATGTAATTCAATACTTCCATTTGAAAGGTTTCAGTCCGCCCAATTTTCAAGCCGAGCTAGATTGTACTCTGGGAGAGTTTGCTCCTTCATTTACGAGTACCAGAGTTTAAACGAGACCGTACGAGCTGAAAAGATGAATACCGTAGTGGTCGACCAATTGAGGTGTCCACGCTAGACACGGTTAAGAAAATCCACAAAATGTTATTGGATGATTATCTGAATAGGCTGAAAGTGCGTGAACAACCTGCAATGATATGCATTTCAAAAAGTTCACTGTGTCATCATATATTGACCGAAGATTTGATGATGAGAAAGATAAGCGCAAAATGGGTGCGGCGCTTGCTTTCAATAGGGCAAAATTAGCGTTGAGAAAATCTTTCAGTGTGTCGATTTATAACCATATATGAGACATGAGACACCTGCAACTAAAAAACAGTCAAAACAGTGGGCAAGAGTGAAAGAATCGTGTCTAAAGAAGGCATAGACGTCTGCAGGCAAGGTCGTGGCGTTTGTTTTTTGTGATGCACATGGGATTATTTTTATAGAATATCTTCGAAAGAAAAACGCATCAACTGCAAATTTTATGCTAATTTATTGCTACATTCAGATGACGAAATTGTGGAAAAAGACCGCATTTGGTGAAAATGAAAGTGTTTCATCAACACAATGCTCCAATTCACACATTCACTATTACGATGGCCAAAATTAAAGAATTAAAGTTCGAACTGATTCATCATGCACCTTATTCACCAGGTGGAATCTACGGTTGATGGGTATAAGCTACATAAAGGGTGTCCCAACAAGAACGCAAAATTTAAATGACTGATGCAGCAAATGAATTGTTTCTCTGACTGTATGACATGTGGCGCCGTCTTATTGCAACCACATGCCCTCCACATTCATTTCTTCAATTCTAGGCGCGAAAAAACTGGTTATTATTTCACGATACCGAACACCATTGACTGTTTGCGCTTGACATGCCTCATTTACATAAAAAAAGATCCAATGATTCCTCCAGCCCAAAATCCACACCACACAGTGACACGTTGAGGATGCACTTGCTTCTCGTGAATCACTCGAGGATTTTCCTCACCCCAAATGCGACAATTCTGCCTATTGACGAAGCCATCAAGATGAAAATGGGCCTCGTCACTGAAGATCATTTTATCGACAAAATCAGCATTTCTATGTTGTCTCTCCAATACCCAATAAACGAACTCCCTCCTCCCTTCTCAATTGAACTTGGCAAATTGGCAAATTTATCCATTAATCTCTTTACAGTTGACTCTTTTGGAGCATTATTTGACCCCAAACTGATCGCAATTTGCGAACTGTAGCCGCAAAACTTTCACCATTTTGGTAGAACAATTTCACAATGAGAACGCGTTGTTCATTCGTGTAGCGCTCCTGTTTTACTAATCTCGTACCTTCTACCAGCAAACAATAACAATTGTTCAAATGTCAAACAATGACACTTCGAATGGCGCTAAATTCAAATCTTGCGTTCTTGTTGGGACACCCTTTAGAAGTTATTGCGTAGAACCACTTGAATACCGCTGTACCACAGATAGCTTCTATGCAATCGTTTCTATACAGATTTCACCTCTTCATTGTTGGCAACTCTGATATACATATAAGGAGCATGATGAAGCAATTCGCGTATCGTTTGAGGACCGTTTTTGTAAAATTCAATAATTTTTTTCTGACAACACAGTGTCATTTGCTATGGAAAATTTAATTTCCTCGTAAAAATGACATGCAACTTCTCTTATGAAACACTCAGAACTTCTTCGAATAAAAACTACGTAAGGATTCATTTTCAAAAACAAAAAAAAAATACATTTCTTCTGATGCAAACAATTTGCTATAAAAGCTTAAGAAATTTTTAATGAGCATATCAAAACTATTGAAACTACTCGATCACACCTCAATATTTAGATTAGCTCTTAATAAATATATAATTTTCTTTTCCCACACACACAATATGACACTTTCTTGATACCTACAATCTTGCCATTTGCAAATTACTACACACCCAACTACACCACGCCTGCCATCGTTGACACCGACCATCAATCCTCTAAAGAAAACGCGCCACATTGAAATTACTGTTGATACCCCACAACCCCCACAATAAATGCAGATGATGAGGCCATATTTTACCCCAAGACCAGCAGACATATGACGACATCAAATTTATATATATATGTATATATATACTCGTATACATATATGATTCCATGAGATCTGTTGTTATATATTGTATTTATTTTTTTTTTTTTTTTTTTTTTTTTTGTTTGGATCATAAAAACATTAAACATATGTATATTGAAATGTGCCTTTTGGCAATTAACCAAAAAAAAAGTTAAAAATACAATGTTTTTTTTGTTTTTTTTTTTTTTTTTTGGACATTGAAAAGTATATAAAACTTTTAAATATAAAATTTTGTTGTGTTGTGTCTGGTTTAGTAATTTCCAAAATATTAATTTAACTTATGAACTAAAAGGAAATAAAACCTTTCCTTTTCCTGTGTAGTAGAAATTACACCGCAATCAAAACGGCATACCTCAAGAGGTCAGAAATTACTTTATTAATTGTGTTGAAGCCATTAGCGTTATCTGTTGGCTTATCCTTAAGGGCGGTCAGTAAATAATCTAAATAAAGTATGTTTACATATGTATAGCAGTAGCAGTCAACCATTCAACAAACTAATAAACCCAAAACCATCATCAGCCACAGACCTCAATGTCAAGAATTTTAAATTCTATCGACATTTTTTTACATCACTGTCATCGTCATCATGATAACCATCATTATTATTATCATCATGATCCTGTTTCCCATATTCTTAACCCATAATTGTGGTATTTTATGATAATTTTGTGCCCTAAAGCGAACTGGCTTTAAGTGTTTTGTACTATTTTTCATGTACTCACCCCGTAGGCGGTCATTTTCCATTTGAAATGAAACCATACTGGGATCATGTCTTATCTGCGGCGGCAGTGCCCGCCATACCTGCAGAGATTGTTCGGTCACTTGACCCGGTGGTACAACAAGATTTTGGCTAGAGCGTCGCCGCTGCAGTTCAATGCCTTTGTTGGGACTGCTGCGTTTAATTTTACGCAATTTATCGTGTAAGCCCATTATTATTAATTTATTTTTTTTTTTATTCACTTAACACGGATTCACATCATTTTTTTTGTTAACAATTATAAAAAATTTTAAAATATTTTTAGTTTATTTTTCTAACTTCAGATTTGTATAATTTTTTTAACGATTTATTTTTGTTTTGTAAAAATAAATAAATAATTAATGTTTTTTTTTTAATATTTAATTTGCGTTTTCCTCCAACACTTCGAAAATATATTCATGAACTTTTTATAAACTTATTTTAATTTCACACGTTTTCATCTTAGGACGTCTCCAAAACGACTGAAATATGAGTTTAGTGTATTTGGAGGAATCTGCATTAGCTATTTCGTTTTAATTCACCATACAAATAAACACATTTTCCACCCCACAGACGATAATCTCAACACACACTAACAGCACCTGCAACATTGCACACTACAATTCTCTCTGGAACTCAACTTCCTCACTAGAGATGGAAGAGGAATCATTATAGTACTATTGTTACGTTTCCGGATGAAAATGGACGATTGGTACTAATTTCTCCATAGCCTTATCCGACAATATCTTAAGTTTGGCAGCTTTAGCGTGCCAAAAACATTGGTAGTCGCGTAGTTGAAGAAATTCGTAATTGATTTGCAAAAAAAGATAATTTAACTATGATAACTACTGGTCACTACTTTGTTAGTTGCTAACAAGCTTTTTATTGGTGGAACTGAAAAGAAAATTAATTATTGTTCTGAAATTGTCATGATGTATACAGATAGGCATGAAATAATTTCGAAAGCAGAACAATTTTTTGGATGTTAGAGAAAATGTTATATAAATATGTTCTCTTTTTAAATTAATTCGTTTTTAACCACCGAAGTGGTGGAGCATAGATGCAAAATACAACAAAGCAAATCTGACCGTGTGTAAATAATGAATTTAAAGTAAGTGTAATCATTTAAGCAGTTATCTTTCAAGAGGAAGTATTTTTGAAGGTACTTTTTCTATGAAGAAATATCTTGGAAGATAAATTTCGTCTAAGTAATGTCGTGGAAAAGGAGAGTCTGGCGAAAAGTTATATGAAGAACAGCTCTGGAAGAAGTGTTTTGGAACACACTTTTCAGTCGAAGAAGCAAAATTAAATTTCAAGAGAAATTTAAGCTGCTACATAATTTCCATATGAAGATAATTTCCATACAGAAGACAATTTTCCTTTGAAGTACTGTCGAGGAAGACGCTTTTTGTATGAAAAGCAATGTTGTGAAGAGTTATATGAAGAAGAGTCTTGGAATAAGTGCTTTTGAAGATACTAAATCTAATAATAAAATAGAATAATAAAATAGAAATAAAAAGAATAGAAAATAGAATAAAAATAGAATATTTTATTTTTTTAATAAGACACTAATACACATTTCAATACGAAATGTGCATTCAATGACACATGATATTGTTCTTCAATATTACTGTCCTCCATGCACTTTTGGTCATAAAAAAATAAATGTCTTTCATAATATTTTCCTATATGAAGTGATTCAATGACTCATGATACTGTCCTTCAATTATACTGTCCTCCATGCACTTTTGCTCATGAAAAAATAAATGCCTTTTACGATATTTTCCTATATGAAGTGATGTTCCTAATCCTTGTCTATATGAAAAGAAAATTTCATGACAAACTTCTATGTAATAAGTATCCCCATCGCGCTTTTCTTACATTTACAAAAGAGCCTTAGAAGGTATATCCTATATAAGTGTCTGCTAAAAGACTCTTTTGGCATGGACATTTCTTTTAATTGGCGAAATTGTTTTCCAAGATTATTGTCTGTGCGGAAAATGCCTTATGAGACATTTTGAAACAAGCTTTTGATATAAAACCAACCATAATCTTTTATTTTATTTCCAGATATACAAAATCCATCACGTACAAAGAAAACACCATGGCTGACTTAGGATGATGTCCTAAAAATGAAGGCACATTATTTTCATATATGTAATAAATGTTAGTTTCCAACAATTACTTGATATTTCCTTTAACATTAATAACATTAATAACAAACATCAATGTGCACCAAAAATTCAAAGGGATTAGTTATTAGTTACTGCTAATTGGTCGTTTTACATCAATAGTCATTGGATCGTTAATATCAATTATTCTCTTAATTTAATTTCATACTTCAGTAAATATCAACTAATTCGAGTCAACTATGTGTTAAGTGTAAAGGTATCACCAATGATATAGTTGAAATTTAAGATCATATCAACTACCTAAATTTTCAGGTGCATCATAAATTGCATTAAAAAGAACTAGTGTACTGACAAAAAGTTGGACGATTGGAAAGTTTTATAGGTGCACAATTGGAGAGACTATCTAAAGGCTTTTTAAAATAAGACAGACCGATGTTTCAACATAATAAAACAAATTAAAACAAAATGTCTGTGAAGTATTAACGATTTTTTTACTTTAAAGGTCCATGCATGGTATTTACATATGGATTATAAAGTTGTTTAAATGTTCGCCGCTGCTTTGAAGGGTGGCATGAACGCGAGAGGTCCAATTTTCAATGACTCCACCGTAAAGATCCGGTTATTTTAACGGTGGCCTGAGTTCTGTTAATGTTAATGGCATTGGTCAACCTGCGATTTCAGACAATCCCCTATTAAAAAATTTAATACGATCAAACCGCACATTCTTGGTGGTCAATTCACGTCAACACGGCAGACGCAACCTTAACCCAGAGCGGTCGCCGATTCAAGTTTAACCCCGTGTTTGACACTAACTACTAAAAAAATATATTAAAACAAAGCTCTCAACTAAATTGTATGTAAATTTTAACTATTGGAACAATTAGGAGATAATATGCAACGAAGAGATATGGCAATGCTGCGGTATGGTAATACTATGATAATACTTTTAATATTTAAAAGTTCGAACATGTTACTTGGTGGTAATTGCTGTGTGTCTAACATGGCTTTTTCTAATAGCTGATAAAATTCAATCTGTTCATCATACTGTACGAAACAATTATAAGGAAAGCTGCAGTTAACAGGGCTGGTACCATCTTTAACAAAATCCGTATGTTATTTAAGTATGGGGACGATATAGACATTTTTGGCAGAAAACTGCGAGATGTTATTGCAGTCTTCTCAAGCATTAATAAAGGATCAGCCAAAATGAGTCTGGTGGTGAATAGGGCTCAAACAAAGTTATTTGTGTCAACGAACAAAATTGCTTGAGACGCAGCATGAACGTTGACAACTATAACTTTGAAGTGGTAAATAAATTCATCAACCTCGGTTCCGATGTGATATCAGCATGGAGATTAAGAGTAAAATATTACTGGCTTACAGATGTTACTGTAAGCTAAGCAAGCAATCTAATGATAAAGTCCTCGCTCGACGAACAAGAATCCGACTGTACGAGACTTTGGTTTTAACGGTTTTGTTGCATGGCGCAGAATCCTAGATTATGTTACAATCAATTGAACCAATACTAGGAGTCTTCAAGACGAAAATACTCAGAAAAATATATGAGCCAAACACAGTTAACTTGGAGTACGAGGGTGATGTACATCGATATCGACCTAGTCAAGCGCATCAATGTACAACAATTGCATTGACGGGGTCATGTTGTTGTTTGGATGGACCCAATGATTCAACATGAAAACTTTTCGACAACAAACTCGATGGGTGGCGCAGAAGAGTTCGACCAAAACCCCATTGGAAGGAGCAGGTTTTTGATGTACTATCAAAATTTGGTGTGATGAGTTGATGAAAAAGCGCAAAAGGCCGAAGCGGTTGAAATTATTTTTAATTGAGAAAAAAAATTAATTTTATTTTATATAACTACTTGGCTTTGAATATGATAGACCATACATGATCTCTATGCTCATTCACGCATATGCAACACCTGTTAAGAAAATTATTCATTACGGTCTGAAGGGTTGAAGTTGGAATCGCCGCAATTATAGTTTTAATGGATTACTTTAACTCAGTCAAATTTCTTGGTTTCGTTTTGTACGCCTCTTGCTTGACACAGCCACATAAAAAACAGTTTGGTGCAATCTTGTAACCAGCGGAAAGTGAAATTTCTGGATATTAATTTGTTTGGGAGTTTTCGATTAAGCTCCGCCATAACCGATCTGACTATGCAGTTGCTATGGAAACGGAAGCGTCTTCGGCGTAGTTCTGGGTAAAAAAAAAATTCTTCAACATTTTTAAATAACGGTTCCCATTGACAGTTACTGTTATACAGTAGCACGATTCGCGCGCCAGTCCGTACAATATATTTTGCCTTACAATATATTGTATGCTATATATTATATAATATTTCGTGAAATTAAAAATTTTTAATGTTATGATATAGCCAATTGAAAAGTAATTAATAAAATTTGAAATTTTTAAAAATGTAAATCTTCCCCAAACAAATTAATAATAATTAATAATTTAATTAATGTCCGGGCGCATAATTTATATTGGTTACATAAAAACTAAAGTCGAAAACTGTAAAAACAAATTGTGTTCAAACGACTATACGTCTTAAAATCCTTAAATTTGTATCTTTTGTTTGTAGATTTATAACTGCTGTGAATTTAATTTAATTTATTTATTCAGGATTGTAAGCTTTAAGGCCACTTTGATTAAATTACAATATAACGTATCTTCTCCATAATTCAATAACAAATGTACTATCCAACTTTACAATTCTAATGTTATAACAAAGTTTGTGTATCTTAATTACAGAAAAATATGATTTATAATATGACGGTCTACTTCAGTTGTTAGAATTTTTCTACATATATATGTACTTTTTGTCCTAAAATACGGAATTTTATCCTTTAATTGGAATTTACAGCTACTGCATAATATTACGAAAAATTTAAAAACAGATTAAATGGTAAAAATTAATAACTCCCAGTAATTGTTTTTAAGATTTAATTAACTAAGTGATTGAGATGAGATGCTATACAAGTAATGGCTCAAAAAAAAAGGAAGAAAAAATAATAAGTTTACCGATAATCATTTCCCCGTTCAGAATGAAAAACAAGAAAAAAAGATGGATAGCAAACTATCTGACGGCAATATCAAAGAAAAAACAAGGTTTAAGCGGATAATTATAGATGAAGAATATCATTGAAATACGCAAGAAGTCTTTTCTTGTAAGTGCTTTGGGATGAAGAAAAAATTTGTAATGTGTTTGGAGGTTAGTTAAACTGCCTAGCTACTCTTACAGTAAATTTGTAAATTTCGAATCTCTGATTCTAAAGTAAAACTTTTGACTTTAAGTTTAAATGGAGACGGTTGCTGCGATAAGTCCATTCTCTAACTTTTTTATATGTTCAGTCCTACATGTTCAGTTCAACAGTACTAACTGGTCAATTATTTTTTGTACAATTTTGTTAAATTTGTTGCCCCAGTCATCCCTTATCCACAACATCATCAAAATATTCCCACATTGCTTATGCGGAACATTAATTCTTATTGTCGCTCTCTCTTTATCTCTCCATCTCGCTACAGCGGGAATAATCTCTTGCAGTGGAAAACAGTTTCCTCTAACTGTATTCTTGCTCTCCCATTCAGCACTGGGAAATTCGTTAACTCATTTCACCCACCGTATTTAAGCTCTTTCTGTCTGCCGTTCTCTCATTCTATGTCTCTCTCTCTCTATTTCGGTCTGCAAGGATTAGCGTAATTGCATGTGTTTGCTTTGTAGCTTCCAACACAAACAAACCTTTGTTCTCTGTTTACAAACAATTGCTCCTATTGAGGTCTCACATTGTTTTAGTTTTGTTTTTGTTTTCGTTTATCTATTAGTTCACCTTGACTTTCACAACACTCTTCGTGTGTTCTGGGTTTGTGTACACAACAGTTTGTGCTGTATTTTCCTTCTCTACGGGTTATTATGTTATGTGTTATTACTGTATTTTGCCTTGTTTTTCTTTTCTTTTAGCCATTTTACGCTTTAACGCCTTTTGATTTTGCATGCTTTTGTTTGGGTCTTAACGACCAGAACAAAAACAAATCGAAGAAAAATGATTGACGTAAATACTTAATTTTGTCTTGAAAGGGTTTTCTTACAGTCTACAACCGGCAAAAAGTGCTAAATTTACATGAGTTTATACAAGGTAACGTAAAAGTAGTGAAAATGTTGCCGTTGGAGACTTCTTTGATTAAAGTTACATGGAATCTGTCATTTATTTGAACCAGCCTCGTAATTTGTTATAAATAGAATTGAAAAATAGTAAATTTATAGATTGAAGTATCGAGAAAGACAATAGAAAATGTCCAACAACGCGCCTAAAGGTGATTCAACTCTAGCGTCGGCCGCTTAGTCGCATTTACTTCCCCGATTTAACAGGAAAAATGTAAAGGTCATAATAAATGTTATACAGAAATAGATAACATTATTCATAAGAGAAATTGAATGATTTTCTTTGCTTAACCTTTGAGTATTTTTATTTTATTCATTTTTTTTTATTAAAGTCACACATCTTTACTTTAAGTATTAAAATCATTAATTTTTTATCGTGCTAAAGACAACTGAAGAGCAATTAATAGTTTTTTACTATTTACGATATTTTAAATTACTGAATATGTAAACCTTCCCATACGAGTATAACCATTAATTGAATTAATCCACTTGGCGTATACGTTATATTTATTGTATGGACATCACCGTAATGTATGAAATATTGCAAATGTTAAAGACTCTTTTTCCCACATTCATCCGGTTGAGCCATTATCAACTATCAAAAAGGTGTGACTCTCTTTCCCACATTCATCCGGTTGAGGCACTAGCAGTTAAAATTTTGTACAGTCTGGCTTACTTTCCTCTACTGCAGCTCCAATTTAATCATTTTAATTTTCATTTTTTAATTTACGTGACAACTCCATTTATGTCCTTTCTTCCTCATTTGAATCCTAATAGTACAAGTTTCCAAATATCCTCCCTATAGCGCAACTACCACGTAAGTTAAATGTTGTTCTTAGATTTTATGATTACTTTAACATCACAAAAAATTTTCATAGAGAATACCAAGGAATCCTTTGAATTTCTCAAACAAAATTCTGTAAGTTCCTGCTGATTTGGTAATCATAATTTTACCTTTTAAATAAAACACAAGTTAAGAGTTTAATTCTTTTTCAACTTATTTACCGACTGTCATGAGAAGTCTTTTTACAAATTTTCATAACTCTGTCTTCAACAATCAGAGAGATGTAACTCATTTGTTTCACATTCAACCGGTTGAGTCACTAGCAATTAAAATTTTGGACTATCTGGCTTCCTTTACTCTTACTGCAGCCCCAAATTCATGATTTGTGTTATACAGCAGTACCATTTATGTCCTTTTTATTCCTTATTTGAATCCTAATAATACAAATTTCTAATTATCCTTTCGATTGTGCGACTACTATTTACGTGAAACATAATCTCCATATGTTCTGTTTCACCTGCATATTGTATCCGCTCTCTCAATTTCGTGGCTTTAACTTTGCTATCGGTTACAGTTGAATGCACCACTTTAATCCTTTTCTTTGAAGTTATGAAGTTATTTTATACGGCAAAATATTCTACAAAACATCAAGTATCTCTTCACCAAATGTTTCACGATTGATTAAAAGTAAAATACGAATGTGTCACAATTGTCACAATTCTTTACCACATTTTTTTTAAATCTTGACAGAGCCCAATATTATATTAGATTTTTGCCAAGGTTGTATACAAGCTGTACAAATTGGCCAATGTTCCTCAAATCAATTTTTTTCTACACCTATTGATGCCCGAATTGCAACGAACTAGATTGTTGTTCATTGTCTTGCTTTAACCCAATTATTCTTAGCTTCGTATCTTTGAAGCAGTCTTTGATAAACTTTGTTCTAAGAATAAAAATGGGCAACATTGACAAGCCGCTTCTGGTGTCTTCCATATATTCAATCTATCCTCTGTGAATTTTCCCTGTAGTATGGAAATCTTTCCATTAAATTGACTGAGAATTTTCCGTGAAATTAAATAACGACGTCTCTTCTAGTACTCTTTGTACAAATGACCGATTTAAAATATGTTTTCTTAGTTTCATATTTCTCGAACTGAAGTCAGTCAAATTTGGCCCTCACCACAGGTTTTTTGCAAAATAAAAAAATTACGATGCTTATAGAGGGCATCGCTACATCTCTTCTGGCACCTGCCACCCAAATTGGCCGATTTACGAAAATTTTACTTTTTGTAGGCCGCAGCTACTCAAATTATTGTCAAGTATATCAGATTGTAATTCCCTAAAAGTAATAATTTCAGAAAATGTCTTTTGATCAGACACTCAATGCGCAAGGAAGATATTTATTTTGATTTTGATCACTCCAACGGCAGCTTAGTTTGCTTTGAACTTTAAGTTTAATTTCTTAATACCGCTTTTCAACTCGACTGCTCCAAAAGATTAATTTTTACACCTATTTTGATGTATCTGTCATTTATTCTAGCTGATAGTACAAGTTACGTTCCTTTACGACCTATTTCTTCTCTGGTTGTTTCATAAAAGTACGAATTACCAAAAAATCTCGTTGGAACCTACGCCTAAATCTCAGATTTGATGACTTCACGTGCATTCATTTGTGGCGGTCGGTGGCACATAATTTATTACCGTATTCCTGTTTTGTACGAATTTCCAAAAGTTCTTTCCAATAATACGGATTTGCTAAAATCCCCATCTATCTCCCTTAAGCTATCTGGCACTCTTCCGTAACCTTAATATGAGATATGGCCATATTTGCCCCCTTAATACCAGTTTCACCTTCCAGAATTGATAACGAAAATTCCTTTTGTAAAATCTCAGTTGCAATTTTTCATTGCGACAGATGGCACCATTTTTGTCACATTTCTTCCCTGTTCCACCGTTGTCGCAACACTATTCCTCATATACATTTTGATCCTTCGAGCTGAATGGAATGGCAAAAGTTTCCCAGAAAATACAATAATGCACATGTTTTCAACTGTGCTGTACTCTTAATATAATTAGTAAATCAATAAAAATTATATTTTCTGCAATACATTACAATTACCTTTTCATTGTTTCTTAAATGAACATTCGTATTCCTTCCTATCTAGTAATATGAAACAACTTCTTCAAAACTCTTAAAAATCCATTCATTCCGCTAGTGAAAAATAACTGCCAAACAACGAATTTTACCAGCTGCTCAGCACTGTTTCCGGCAACATTTGTAGTACCCTCCCCTGACTAGCCAATATCACAACTACTAACAGTTGTTCTTCTTAATTAACTTTTCTTTGCAAAGCTAATTTTGTTCAAGCTATTTACAGGAAACGCTATGCATCACCACCTAGGTCTAACACCTAAAGTTAGAATCACGGAGATAATTAATAAATAGGAGAGAACGAAAGGGAAAAGTTGTTGAACTACTTAAAGCAGAACTTCTCCAAAGGCTGTTAGTATGCCACACGAACGGCTTACTCATCGCTCAATTCGGTATACCATATTTTGGTATATCATCTAATAAGTACATACCCATGAAAATATAGAGGTGATTACTGGTAGTGTTGGCGGTAACCGTGATTATTCGATTCAATGCTGGCATCGCCGAATTGTCATCATTGTTTAAGCTCTTGAAAAATCTAAAGAAGATCCATCGTTTTCGACTAAAATTTGGTTCAGTGATGAGGTTTATTTTTGTCTTAGTGGCTAAGCTAACAAGCAACATATTATGGTTGAAGAGCAACCCAAAAAAGTTAAAGAGCAACCATCACATTCATAATAACCAAGGATGTAGTGTGGTTTATGGGCTCATGGCTCTATCAACATTACTTCAAAAATGTGTCAGCCTTAATGTATTTGAGTCATAATAATGAAATTTTGTTCCAACACGGCCCGCAAAACGACGATATTATTGCAATAATATAGGTACATTAGTGAGCAATTATTAGGGGCTCAACTAAGTTTTTTTTATAAAAATGCCACCTTAGTTTAAAACATGTATACAAATGATTTATTCAAAGTATTTCCATCGCTAGCTACTTCTTTTCCCAATCTTTCAAGCAAAACTCGAACTCGTCACGGCAGAACTGTTCATATTTTGAGAATATCCACGAATCTAACCATTTCTTGATGTCACATGAGTCGAACTATTGGTCAGCTAGACCGAGTGCTATCCAACGAAACAAGCGATAATCAGACGGCACAATATCTGGAGAATATGGCGGATGGGGTAAGACTTCCTATTTCAGCGTTTCCAAGTAGGTTTTGACGGGCTTGGGCTTAATAATTTAAAGACCCTCTATGATTCTGCGTAAAAACCAAAGTATGCTTGGATAAGCCGACAATGACTGGGGAATAAGAAGTCACCATTGCCCACGTCATACACCAAATACGGCACTAAAGCTGAAACCTAAAAATGGATCCTGTTGGACGCTGTCACGACCAATGTTAATCTTCAAAAAATAAATGCAAATTATATTTGTTTTATATGAAATGGTTCTTCTTCTCAGTTGGCGACTTTAATAGACATACTTTTGTATTATATGCCCCTCCTCCATTCGTCATTTTGAAATGCTTATAAAAAGTAATTTCATTGAAAATAAAAACCTAACCTAATTACAAAGCATCTCTAAATCATCATTAAGGCCAAACAATAATTTTGGAAACTTAAATTTTTATAAGCAATTACAATTGAATTTTTTTTTACATTTTCCTCTTTCCCATATAATTAATTTATTTAATTTTCCATCCACAGCTGATCAGAAAATTATTCATTGGGGGATTGTCTCAATTATTCTTTTAATAGACTGCTTTAATTCAGTCAAATTTATTGATTTCGTTTTGACACCTTTTATTTGACATAACCTCATAAAAAAAGTCTGGTGCAGTCAGATCAGGGGACCTTGAATGCCAGCGGAAAGTGGAGTTTCTGGATATAAATTATAAATGCTATTAAAACGGATACGTCTTCGACACAGTTTTGGTTAAAAAACAAAACTTATTCAACATCTTTAAATAACGGTCGTTTGGATCAAAATGGGCTTCATCATACATAGGCAAGCTATTTATCAAGTTGTTGTCTTCTTCAGCCATTTAAATCATTTTTTGGCAAAATTCCGGAAACAAGTTTAAATCATCATAAATTATCTGTTGTAACGACCGTCTGTCAACTCCAATTTGCGCCAATAACTTTCGAGTCGAAACGATTGGATTTGCCTGAATTGATGATGATACGGGCCAGATTGTGTGTTGAACTCGAAATAGGGATCCCGATGGTACAGTCTTCGTAAACCGTGGGGGAACCTAGGGGGAACGCCACCAAACACCCACCTAAATTCGCCTTGGACGGAAATAAAGGACTGCAAAGCATGGTACCGCTGCACTATCCAAATCCTCTTTTCGGTATTCGAAGCATTCATTTTAATAAATCTAAATAGCAACCTGCCAAATAAGAAAATAAGCCGATTACTTACACAGAAAAAGAGTTTTTACACTTTGTATTTGTATCGCAATTCATGCGCCACCCTTTAGAAGACTACCCATGAGTTATTCATTTTTTTACTTAGTTGATGTGTGATATCATTACGTATGAGTAATATTTAATAATGTGCTTAATCATACGCCTCTGTACATGATTTAAATAAACATTTCACTATCTGAAACAGAAAGGACGTTAATTGTTCTAATGTTCAAAACATCAAACATTCAAATACCACGACGCTCACAATTTGTAATATTCAAATATTATTTCTTTATTTACACGCCCTTGTTCTACAATTTATTATATAAAGTTTTCATGGTATCTCAAAAAACTGGTCCTTCCGTCTAAGTTGCATAGCTCTGTCTGCGTTGCTCATTGAGGTTTTCATCCATTCCATAATTTTCATAGCTCATAATATCACGCGCCCTTCTTCTAATTTCTAAGCTCACATAGTTTACTTTATCAATGACGCATCCTGCACTAAATCTCCAAAAATATTTTGTAAATTTTTTGTTCGTCGAAATAAAATAAATTGCTTTTATCACCACCCACAGTGCCATCAAATTAACTGATTTAACAAAAACCGGTAGTTCCTCTACATTTTCCAAACGAAGGACTTAAAACGCTACCATTCTGATTATTTTATTGTGCTTTAGCTCAGTGTATTTGTATACCTTGTATACCTGAAAGAATGAAGATATGTATCCAAAAAAAATTTTGCAGTTTCCTACTCCCCTTATGGTTCCACTCACACTTCTGTAGCAGTGCAAAATAACGTCGGATGAAGTTATATGTAAGTCAGCTAACGACTGAAATTTTGCTACTGATTCTTTTATAAAGTTATCTACCATTTAAAGTTCTCTACCATTTAAAGTTGAGTTAATGTAGAATCCAAGATGTTAATCTTTAATGATAAAAGTAGCGCTGTCTTGTTGTTGCTAAATGTCGTCAAGATCTCGGACTTCAATCCGGCTAAATTTTCCCATAATGCGATGCAAAACAGATATTAATCAAAAATACTACAGCCACATGGCCTGCCCTTAAATCCCTAGTGGAAAAGTTATCTCTAAATAAATGATAGCTTATTCACCTACGAAGTCCGTCAATTGGATAGATGAGCTGTTCTATCAAGAGTTCGAATATTCCAAGTGTATATGTATATATTGTTAAATCATGGTCCTTACAACATTTATGAGGGTCGGTACCACATATGTAGTACCAATTACTATACTTTCTTTTCTCCTCCGTTTTCAGTCCAGTGCATCCAATCTAGTTATAGAGTCTGTCACCAACTACTTGCTGGATATAAAGGTCAAGTTTCAATAACAACTGTTATCTACTTGTCTAAGATGCATTGCTAGTGAACAACAGCCAGAGAATGATTCCCAATAACATTTTCAAACATTCAAATATACATTTACAAATATTGAAGTATTTAAATAAATTTAAAATTTGAATTAAGGCGAATTACATGCCTTTCGAATTTTATCTGTAATCGTAAAATATTGCTCAATACGTTTATCATATATTCGGTTCTTTAGGGTTCATTAGTATTCTTATCCCTCGAAATAATCATTACGAATTATTATTCCTTTATTTTTCCTTTGCTTCATTTCAAATCTCCAACCATTTTGATTAAAATGTAATGGCTGTTTGCATTTAACGATTATCTAAAATGTTAATATTTGCGGAGTATCATTAGTATATTCAAATTTGCTTCTGTTTTTCCCCCTTTTCCATTGTTGAAGGAGTAGGATGAGCTATAACTTACGTTAAAACTATACATTGCGAGTCCATTTGATAATTTAGGTTATGATAGATAACAGATAATTAGAATTTCATTATGATGTAATAAAAGTCCAAAGTCCTTAAGAATTCCTTCCTTTTACTTCCATATTTCATGTTTTTTGTTTTCCTTTTTTGGAAAGTAAAGCCAGATAATTTCAATTTAATTATGTTACTAATGTGATGTAGACAGAACGCCTCCTATAATCTTTCATCTACTGTTTCTTTTTTCTTTGAAATATGCAGGGTTTAGAATTCGTTCTTACGACAACAAGGACCGCCTAATTCATTTATCATTATGGCGGATAACTGACAAATTTAACATCGAAACATGCAATGTGTAGCCTGATTGTGATTAATTTTATTTTCAAGATGTAAAATAATATACCGTGATTACGCATAACATATTAATCATTTATTAGCTGTTGTTCTAACATTGACACGTAGTGAGTAAAGCGTTTTCTAGTTTGAAATATGCGTTGTAGGGAATCAACCTATAACATTTTGAGTGTACGATATTGACAAAAATGTATTCATTAAAAATCGTGTAGACAAAACATTCAAAAATATGCTTCATAATGCAATTTTCATACAGTACAGACGATATGAGCCAACAATTAATATCTTTAAGTATCTCTGGTTACCTTTCTCAAGGTGTTTAACTGAGAAAATTTATTTTCTTGCCCAGACAGCAAAATAAAACACTGAATATAATTTGTTCACTGAATTAAAAACGGCGGTGAATCATAATTTGAACAAAGGATAAAACTGTTGAAGAAAAACTACAGAATTTGTAATATTCTGGGATTCAAATAAACTTAATAAGGTTAAGCAGTGCGAAAAATTTACGTAACCAGGTAAAGAGAAAGCTAGACGTCGCAAAGCTGCATTCTCCTAAAACAGTCACTACTTCATTATACCTACTTTATATCCTACAATAAAATGGCTCTGATTTGAATACTCCCAACACATAGTAGCAAACAAAGTTATTTGTTTGGACGTACAACAAGTCTACTCACTTGAGAACGCTGATAACTATTGTGTTACTCTATAATGCTTGACAAATTTCTCAAAAAACGGACGGAGTAGCCACTCCCCTTCCGGTATTCATAGCTTCATGTCTTTAAACACTTGCAGTAAATTCAGTCAAATTTGCCGTACTTCAAGTGCTTGGCAAAGTTAGGAATGCTAGTGAGTGGCAGTTCAAGCGATTTCTGGCATTTCAAACACTTTTGCATCAGAGTAAAGATACGTATAAGTCAGTTCATCTGACTGAAATTTCTGTGCTGGCTCTTATTCATTACTAACGGGGAGCATACCAAATTTAATTTTAAATTTCAAATAAAAACTTTCTAACAAACATCTAGATATATATCTAGACAGTGTTAGTAGATATTATAGGGTTATACATTTTTCGTTTTCAAGCACAGCTAAATAAAACACACACAAAGGTTAGATTTCAATGAAACTTTTATTTCATTATAATGTGTGGACCTTGCCATTATGTACGAAATACAATGTCATTTAAATGACCGCCTCTGTATTGGTTGCAGAAGTGGATCCTTTTGAGCTTCATCGCTGAAGAGACTTTTGTTCGATTGAAAGCCCACGTTTGAATCACAACTTTTGTAATAAGTTTTAACTATTTTTATTCATTAATTCGGTTGTTAAACGAACGAAATTATAAATAACACTTTAGATAGATTTAGATACTTAACAGCTGGCAGCTTTGCCAGACCAGCGGTTTTAAAGCCACTACATGAATAACGCTACATTGGGTTTTCTGCACGGTGAAAGGAAGTGATATGTGTACTATTTCCTATACGCAGGGAGAGTTAATTGTTTGGAGTTTTTTTTTTTAAATCAACACATTTACAATTAACATTGCTTTTTCGTCAAGAGCAATCCTTTCAGTTATTAATCATCCAACCGGTTGTCTGGCTGGCCCGACGGTAGCCAATTCGTCCCAATTTTCAGTATATTTCTGTTTCTACAACAAATAACCCAATCAATATTTTGGTTAAGGGAATAAATCATTAGTGAATTGTCCGCATAACACCGAATTTGTCACATCTAGCTATGACCAATTGCAACTGCTTATATCCCAATTGACCAAAATGGTGAATACCCTTCAGTACACAAAAAATGGTTTATACAGGGTAGTGTTCAAATCGTACTACAAACATAAAACCGGGACCAATGGTGACTGTTATCTAAAGTTGTTGAAATAGTTTTTTCCCCAGAACTGTGGTGAAGACGTGTTCGTTTTAACAGCATTTGGTTCCAACAAGGTGCAGTAACTGCACACATAGCCAGACTGGTTATGGCGCAGCTCCAACGAAAATTCATAAACAAATTAATATCCAAAAACTCCACTTTCCGCTGGCCTCCAAGATCACCTGACCGAACTGTACCAGACTTTTTTTATGGTTTTATGTCAAGCAAGAGATGTACAAAACGAAACCAATGAATTTGACTGAATTGAAGCAATCCATTCAGAAAATATTAGAGGTGATCCCGACTTCAAAACGCAAAGAATAATTTTCTGGTCAGGTGTTGCAAATGCGTAAATAAACAAGGAGGTCATTTACGGTCTATCGTATTCAAAACCAATTGATTATATAAAACGAAATGTAGTTTTTTGTACATAAAAAATAAATGAAATGCATTGATTAAAAAAAAATTTATGAATTTCTTGTTGTAACACAATTGGTGTGCCACCCTGTATCAACATCCTGCTGAAGTTAAACGTTTTTCAAGTTTATATCGCCAATTTTCATCATCACTCAATACTGCTGCTGCTTAATTATGAAGATATTCCAACAGCAATTTTTATGAATTTCCAATATTTCCTAAATCTCGTTAAGTGTTAATTTGTTTATTACGACCCTGGAAATATGAAGCTATATTTTTGTCAATATATTGAGTGAACAACAGCTGTTAGTAGAAAGCTGAAAGACAATTTAAAAAGAAACCGCTACATATGCAGGATGGGTAATACCTTTCTTCCAGAACTATGCCGAAAGGAAATACCTTTTAATGCTGTGATTAGTTCCAACGAGATGGTGCGGCTTGTCATATAGCCAGATCTGCTGTGGCAGAATTGCACTGAAAGTTTCCCAATAAACTGAATTCAAAAAACTCGTTGGCCTGATTATATATGGTGTTATTGCAAACAAACAAAACAAAATTAGACCAGTAAAGAAATTTTAGTCAGGTGACTGACTTATATATTCCTTCACCCAACATCATTTTGCTTTGGTGCAGAAATGTAAAGGGTGCTAGAAGAAACGTGATACGTCGCCAGTTCGTTTCACTAAATACTTCCAATTAAAGCATAATCAAATCACGAAGAAGCCCGCTTAACGATTAACTAGTGTTTTTTGAGGAAGACAACTGATTTTTGCTGAAGCCGTCAATTTTTATGTATGGTATCCTAAGGAGAGTAGCAATCAATTCAAGGAAAGATATGAATCTAGGAATACGCGGGTAAAATTTTATAATTTTTATTAGAGATATCAAGAAGGGTGTAGCTATCCGGTGGATTTTTTATATTTAACGAAGCGTAACAATACAAATCAGGAATTAGAACGGAAAATTAAATTTAGATAATTCAGCCCATTTGTGCCGGGAGTGGTGTGGCACTGCCCTCCATTTCCATTCCCATTTACTTCATCAGACGCATAACATGCGCCAAATTTAAGTTTAGTTTAACCGATAGAAACCTAACAATATATACTGCCCCTCACTTGACTAGCGCCCCCTTATCGTTTAACAGTAGTGACTACTATTTAAAGCACATTTAACATAACGGTTCAGTTTTACTTATTTGTTTCTCCTAATTCCACACATTACCCAAATTTTAAGCCATGGAAGTGTCCTTTTTTATTTCGATCTTTTCTTTTAAATGAATGCAAAATGTGTTCTTCTTTTTTGATCCATTTGGATAGCACCCCTCACGTGGTAATCAGTTTAAGTGTGAAAGTCTTCTGCAGATCATCATAAATTAAATCGGATTACTGTAATTGTGTATAATTAAATATAAAACAATCGATTTTAAGTAAAATGGACCGAGCTAAACCCTCGAGTGTCGAGGGGAGATCCAAAATTAAACCTACAAGGAGTGTGGACTTTCTATTCATCAAATGGCCAAAAAAACTAATAGAAGTCTCAAAGTTATATCGACATATTTACGTGACACCGAAGACAATGGAAATAATATGAAAGATCGAACAGCAAATACTATTACAGCTGCTGACAAGAGGGCTGTTCTGAGATATCCCTCAAATTCACACGACTCTGCTGCCAAAATCAAGGAAAAAGCTGGCGTAAGTGCAAGTGTATCAATGGTAAAAAGAATTGTTTTCAAAGCAGCACACTTGCAACGCTTAAGGCTTAAAAAGAAACCACCGCTAGACAATCTTCGTAAGGAAAGTCGCCTTAATTTTTGTCGTACGACTATGATGTTGAGTAGAGGGTGGACTAGAATTATGTTTTCCGACGAATAAAAATTTAATTTGGAGGGTCCTGATGGATATAATTACTACTTTCACGATCTCCGAAAAGAGGAGAGAGAGAAGAGAGTTATGGTATGAGGTCCAATCACTTACTATGGCACAACAGAGCTGCGGTTTCTCTTTGCAAAAATTAATGCGACTTCATACAAAACTGTGCTGGAAAAAGTTTTTCCTGAAGTTAAAAATGTATTCGGTCGTCAAATCATGAATTGAAAGTAAAAATGTTGAGGTTATGAACTGGCTGCCTTACTCTCCAGGCTTAAACATTATTGAAAACATCTGGGGTAAGCTAGTACGCAATATGTACGAATCAGGCAAGCAACATTCAAGCAAAAGTGAACTCATTAATGGAATTAAACAGGCCTGGTCGTGTATTTCGCTGGACTTCATCAAAAAACTGTAAGATTCCTAAACGAACAGAATATATGAATGTATTCTCGACCAGGGCGAAAGCACCCACTACTAAATTTTGCTTAAAATACTTATTTTTAAATGTGTTTTCGTATATAATGTAATTTTTGTAAGGGGGGGCTATTCAAATGAACCAAAAACTGAAATTGAATTTCTTATTTTTTTTAGTGTTTAATGTTTTAGTACTTAATTCATTAAAATGAAAGAAAATTTATGTTATAGGATTACAGCAAATACGTAAATTATGATTTATAAAATCACAATCAGTTCGCTATAATTACTACTTTGAAAAAAATCGAGCTTAAAAAAACATTTAAAGGGGAACTATTCAAGTGAGCGGCACTGTATGGGTTAAATCGCTAATTTGTACAGAAATATCAGAAGAAATGTGGTTAACTGATCAATTTTTCCATGTCTTACAGGAAACTAATAAATTAATATGTTGAACAAGATCATACGTCACTACAGCCAATCAATTAGAAATTTCAGAGGAAAGATTGAATTTGGGACAGCCCGCCAATTTGTATGTGAAGTACCAGAAGAGATGCAGCGATGTTGTCCATTTTTATTGTAAGATCTTACTTTGGATTAGCAGATTTGAATGAATTCTGTGTAACTGTGTAAAAGATATGGGACGTACCGGAAGGAGCGTAATTGATAGGTCGATTTTTCAAAATGAAATGGACAAAAATTTAACATACTCCAGTCTACGGCTGTAAAATTTAATATCGGAAATTCGGCCAAGGTGTGTGGGAGGTGCCAGAGTGATTGAGTGCATGTAGCTCATTTACAATTTTTATTTTAGATGCTTACTTCTGGGTGTTGTTTGACCGTATCAAATGATATATACCAGTACCTTCATTCCTCCGGTTGAAGGTATACGAATTCGAATGACTTAAAGCAATTTGATTGAAACATAATTCCAACAATTACCGCTGTAAACCTATGGTTAACAGTTAGGAACCTTGCTCATGACGTAGGAATTTCAAATGCATCCGTTAACTCTAGTTTTAAATAGACTTCGGACCTCGAAAACTCTTAATTAAAAAAAAAAGAAAACAGTCGCATGAACATTTGAGAATAGATTGCCAGCACATTATAAAATACATCATTGGATCTGTTCTTATGTTTTGAAAACAACCGATCAATCGTTTGGATATCGTGCCAAAGGTGCAACAAATCCTTTATATGCAATGAAAAAAATTTGAATGAATAAACAATCATTTTAAAAACCACAAATTTCAATCAAATAAACTAACCTACGTGTACCTTCATCCGCGCTCCTTTTCTATTAACGCAAAGTGTGCGAGGGGCTAAGATGTGATTCTTAGATTAGATTATTATCAACAAACTAATGCACAATACTGCATTTAGTACAATTGAATGAAAAGTACGAATCCAGGGGTATACGAGGGGTATTAGTTAAATTTGATAAAGTTGTATGGAAGGCACCAGAAATGCAGAGTCGATCGATTTTTACACATTTTACAAACTACATCGGCTAGGCTCTGTAGAAGATACACGAATAGGCAGAAAATTTTCATTTTCAAATTTAAGTTTATCAAACGCATGATGTGTTTCAAATTTGGTTAAATTCAATACAACTACTTTAAAGATGTGGAGCTAAGGTTGTATAGGCAAAATCAGTCATTTGTATAGGGGACACCAGAAGAGGCGTGGTTACTTGGTCGATTTTTTACAAATTTTTTCAGATACCACAAAGCTATACAATATACAAAAATTAATATTTCTATGGTCTGCGAATTAGGAATTACAGGGAAGCAATTAAAATTCGAATTTATATTTATATTCGATTTCATTTCATTTAATTTTTCGTTTTTCTCTGGCTATGGTTCAGCGCTGCTCAAAACGAATAGATTTGAATACCTCGACCAGATTTCCATATAAAAATGGCTGCTGCTGGTAAAGATATTGAGAAGCCCCAAGGTGCTGACTCCTCTTCAGTTCAGTATCACTTGAACATCCAGGAATGTACGTCCCTTGGAAAACGTGTACCGTGATTTTATCAAAACCAAAACTTACGTGTTAAGGGTCCAGTACGCATGCCAACCAAGACTTTGCGCATCACCACCCGTAAAACGCCCTATGGTGCAGGTTCCAAAACTTGGGATCGTTTCCAGATGAGAATCCACAAGCGAGTCATCGATTTGCATTCTCCCTCTGAAGTCGTCAAGAAGATCACCTCCATTAGTATCGAACCTGGCGTAGAAGTTGAGGTCACCATTGCCAATTAAATGTAACTACATCGTCGCCGATGGAATCATATCTGAACTTTTCCAATAATTTTTTTTTTTTTTTTTTTTCATTCGAATCACTCAATTTGAATGGGAAATACAAGAAGAAGCCTAATAATTTTACCCATTTTCCTTTGCATACACTATCGAATTAAACCCTCAATGTGTGTGGTCATTTGTTTGGGAGGCCCTTCGATTTCCCAAGGAATTTCAGAGCAAAGCAAAGAGCAAAAAAAATCTAGTTCCCACTGTACACCTGTTAGTAATTACAGGTATAAAATTAATTTACAGAAAATCTCAAAATTTGTATTGGTGGTAACAGAAGAGGAGTAACAATGCTGTTAATTTTCATTCCTAAACACTATCTCGGCAAAACAAATTTGACTGAATTTAATGCAACGTGGTAGAAGATATAAACTGAAAAATATTCGGGTTAAATCGATCATGTGCGTGGAAGATACAGGAAGGAGCATGTCTAACTGTCGGATTTTTTCAGATATCACAAAGAATTATGAATTAAATCACTGAACAAAAGTTCAGATCGACCAATCAGGAGTTACAAGGAAAATACTGAGTCTCGAAAAATTAATCAATTTGTATGGCAGATACCAGAAGGAGCGGGCGGATCGTTTACAATTCCGGCTATGATTTGACAAAATATTAGTCTGTGCTAAGTTTTATACATATTTACGGTAATTATGGTGTCTACCCGACAGTCAGCCACACAGACGGACGTCGCTGAATAGACTTAAAAACTTATGAAACACATTTGACCAAAATATAATTAATACTTTAAAGATTTCCTTCTGAACGATAAATTTTTGCCGTATCAAATGATATAAACTTTCATCCCTCCCAGCTGAAGGCATACGATAAAAATAAAAACTGCTTCTACTTTATGGACGCAGTAGTATTTAGTATCGGAACACCGCCAAACTTTATAACATTAGCCCACCTCTGGTTAATATCGTTTATTCGTTCGTTAGCCGACTGAGCGCCTGTTACCCATAAATATGTAAGTCCTGTATAGGCATGTGCATACACTTGTACAATTTAATACATATGTAAGCATGTCTATATATCTGTTAACAACTACATAAAATCAACGAAATAAAAAAATTGGAGCGGAAAATCTTTTAAGCAAACAAACCAAAAAAACATTCACATTTCTGGCTTCCTACTCATAGTAAATGAAAAGTGAAAACTCACATTCGGCAACACACAACGAATTCACACGAACTTGGCGGGCTCGTTCTTTATCTGTACATACGAATTCGTGTATTGACGAATAGATTTTACCAGGATTTCCTTTGCGTGTTATTGTTATTGTTTGCATTGGCGGTCAAAAAAACAACAAACATTGACATGCCAAATAATGAAACACTAACAGTAACTTTGTGAATGAATATTTTAGAGGCAATGTACGAGTACGTATATGAGTGTACGTGTGTAAGTCTAAGTTCTGGATGACAAAGACGAATGCCAAGTACGAAATGTGAACATTCGTGCATTAGTTGCGGGTGAACAAAACCACTTCAAAAGTGATAAAATGTTTTACGAGGTTCCGATGATATGATTAGAAGTGATTGCACTGAAGAAAGGAAACGAATTATGTATTTGTTTAGTGTTGTGTGATCATTAATTGATATCGTAATCATTAACTGGTAATTAGGGCGTAAAAATTTGCTTTCCAGGATGAATTTCAGCTGTAACTACATACTTTTATTAAATATTTGTGTGATTAAACATTAGAATATTAGATAATTACGAATTATTCCATTAAATTTATTTTTGGATTGAGCTAAATATACAGGGGAAAAGCATTTAACGGGGGTTTCAATTAGCGCGGGATAGTCTAAAGCGAACAGTGTTTTGGTGGCATCCCTTAAATTTTGCGGCTTATTATTCAATCACTCACGTCATGTCAAGTTACTCCTGTTAAGCAGTAGGTGCAAATAAAAATATTTTTTTTTTTTTTTTGATTGAATCATACTGAAAATAATTATAACAATAATACTACTCAATACTAGTAAATTGTTACTTGAAACGATTAAGTGAAACTTAAATTGGCTTAATTTGAGTACGCGTGAAAGTAGTACGTGTTTAAAATAAGTATGCAAATTTCCATGAATATTTTTTTTTACTTATTTTTGGTATGAAAGTACTTGGAGCCATATTTTGGTATCGTGGAACGTATTTTCATATCAACTTCAACTTTATTAATTCCATTCAAACGTACAAAGTTGCTATATTTATAATAAAATGACTTATTCTAGAATATGCTACGATATTTCGGAGAGAACACATATTTACATAATCGGTGCAAGAAAGACAAACATATTTACACAATAGTGTTTATATCATAGACTTTATTCTGGAATGTTCTTATTTACATAACAAGTGAATAGGAGATAACAATAGACTATATAATGGGAGTGAGAGGAACAAACATAACTTACTGTCATAAACATAATTCTAGAAAAGCCCTATTTGGCGGTAAAGAGGGAAAGAGATTACGTATATCATACTTGAATGTTCTCGGAGCGGTTTTGGTGATCTTTCTAGAATACAAACTTATTGAAATTACACTCACATACTACAATATGGAGCTGAATTTTACCCAAATTGTGTTAATTTAGACTCAAAATTATTTCTCTTTTCATTTATCTCATTTATTTATTTAGGTCTATGGACATATAAAACCTTACAGACTAAGAATTGACATAACATATTTGAAGAAAGTTGTTTAAATATGTACATTATTTAATTTTATTCCATTTTAAATATCTGAAAAGGAACAGTTTTAAATTATTTCTAGACAAACAAAACCCTAAGTATTGAGTTGGGTATTTATTTCCTGGAATTCCATTTAGAATACGGAATTTAATAAACCCGCGATCCAAAACATTAAATATATAATGATATTCGAGTGATTTCGGCGAAACATAAAATGGTATAAGCGACAATAATTCAGAACAATCAGTTATACCAGCTATTATTTCGCATACAAATAACAAAGTATGATAAATGCGACGATTTTGCAATGGCTGTAAGCCCAGTAACCAGCATCTGGATATGTAAGGGGGCACAAAATCTTCAAAGTTAATTGAAGATAGAGCAAATTTCAGAAAGACCTGCTGAATTCTGTCTATGTGTGATATATTGTATATATTGTATAATAGATATAATATATATATTATATATACTGACTTGGCAAAGGGGACTCTAAACAATAGAGGCATATTCCAACTTTGATCTTGCAGAGGAAGTATACACTTTATACTTTAAAAATTAAAGTATGTGGATCAGTAAAATCGGAACATTTTCTTCTAATATACGCTAGTGTAGAATAAGCTTTAGGGGTAATAGTACATTTTACGGTAGAAACGGTGGCGTTCAAATTTAGCTTTATAAAGTTTGGTGGCCACATTGTGGATGACAGGTGTGTAAAATATACATCCAACTCCTACATGGCACAAAGCCGCTGTTCGTAAAAGCACGCAGGAGAACCCCAACAAATCGGCTCCCCGTGTTGCACAAAACCAGACTTTCGCAGACTTTAATTTGGCAAAGCTTGCCTAGAGAATGGAGGATCCAACCGGCCCAGGAGCTCAAAGTTAATATCAATTATATTGTTTAAATGCTCTACTTTTTCACATAGCCGGTTTCGAGTTATTCCAAAAACTAATTTTTTTTTTTTGGTTCCAGCATGAATGTCCTTGGCAAGTGTATTCCAATAAACCGCGATCGGAAACTGCGCGCAAAGTCAACATAACTCAGACTATCGTTGAAATTCAGACAGATCTTTGAGGCAGAGTTAATGAAAAATTGTGCTCATCTAATCCATATCATCATGCAAAGCTGCGACGATCTTTTGAAAAACGCTACATTCTATACATAACCGCAAATCAAGAAAGAGTTTCGATAATGCCTCACATACAGCTTGATTTATTCCATTTCAACATCAGCCAACATCTCCATTATTCGTTATGTATACGTATGCTGTAGTAGAATACTGAAAATTACGATCTGGAGTTATATTTGAGATTTACTTTGAACCTTCCTATTTTCTAACTAAGTTTGAAATGACTGATTTTTATACACTAAGCTTTACAAATTAAACAAAAATTAAAACTACCTTAATTTTTATAGTGTTGATTGTAATTATAGAAATTGTTCCAAAAACCTACAGAAATTTTACAAAACTTAATAAGTTTTGAAGATTTTAAAAATAGATACAATTTCACAAAAGTTCTAAACGAGGACAGGGACAGGGACAAAAAATCTAAAAAATAATTTGAAATTTTTTTTCCGGGATGAGTTTTGAAAACGGTTCTATTTATAAATTTTAGAAAAATTCAAGACTTTACTGTTTATTAGTCTTTAAAATTTTTGAATTTTACCACGCACATAAACGATTTAACCAAAGCATAAAACCCAACTAAATTGATTCGAAAAGATGCCGTTCGACTGTGGCCAAAAAAAAGTTTCGATTTCGTTTCCGGTTCGGTTTTGAATATCCTAGTTATACCTCATGAAGCTGATTTTTTTTAAAACAGAGTACTTAAAACATTGAAACATTAACATTTGGCATGCACAGAGTACAACTGATGTGAAGGTTTTACATGAGTCTCGCTGTGAAAGCCTTACCCATGGTGTGCCGTTTCCTAATCATATGCTTTTCTTTCTTGGTTATGTGTTCTTTCTTTCTTCTAGCTACGGCAAGTGCCCCTTTGGCGTACTCAAACTAATCCCGAAGGATTAGCCAGACTACCAGAGATTGTAAGTAGGTCCCTTGGAAAAGCTTCCTCAGGTCCCACTCCCTCATTCGGCCAAAGTACCTTTGTAGTCACTTGGTATGAAGTGAGCTATCTCCCGGGTAGCAGTTGAGGTATCTAGGAAGACTTCGGATAGATATGAACAGTGTTTGCCATGCTAATGTCTTCCTTCAGCAACGCAAAAGCACTGAAAACACTTGTTCGGGCAACCACAGCCAGCACGATGCCCCCACTAGGGGTCCAACACCATTGACCAGGAAGGAACAATGTTCCTTGGGCCCTGGTCACCCGTGCTACCAGAAGAGAAGAACCCTCTGGTCTGGGTTTCGCAGACAAGCTACTCCAGTTTTGCTTTATCATACCTCGCATTGAACTGATAATCCATAATCTACGGCATAGATTTTCAATGTCCGAGGAGAGACTATCAACACAGCAAAGCACGCCATGCTTCTATCATAGTTCATTAACCAGATCTCTCTGGTCATACAACTATATTTACGGAAAAGATAATGGATGTGTCTTGTTTAACTATGACTCTCCCCTTTACTTGGTTTTCGAAAAACGAGTTCCAAGATCAGTTTGATATCATATTATAGGTGAATCCCAAGGCATAATCCACCTTTTCCTAGGTCGCCTGGCATGCACAGAGTACAGAAAAGAAAGAAAATTACTTTTCCAACATATATGTGATAAGTAATCTATATTTTGCGTTATAGAGGTAGAATTTTGTTCCGCTAGATGTCGCTAGATTTCGTAACCAAAAAAAAACGACTCAGACAAACAGTTTTATGATTTCTTGACTCGGTACTGTTGAGCGTGAGTGAAAGATGAAATTGCCGAAAATGTCAACAGAATAATAGAAATGATCAAGTTCGACCATCGTGTAAGCACTGTTTCGATTGCCCAGAACATAAGTACATACTGTACAAAAAAACCATTTGGAATCGCTTGAATAAAGCTGTACGATGAATGTGAGCCACACGAATCGTAAAAAAATCACATGAACCGAATTTCCATCCGTTAAAAAACGGTAACCAAGCCAGGATTGATCGCCAAGTTGAATTTTTCATGTGATTCGAACTTGAAGCAAGTTATCGCGCACAACTGGCCAATAAGAGAGGAATTGTGTTTCATTAGGATAATGCTAGGCCACAAATATCGATAATTATTTGCCGGGAGCTTGGCTGGATATATTCCGCATATAGCACCGAATAATTACTACAAATAAGACCTTTTTTAATTCGCTTTGCATAATGCCTCAGAGAAAAGAGTTGACACAGGAAAGCAGAGAATAAATTCAAAATCATTACACCCAGTTTAATAAAAATTCTTCGTTGATCGTTCGACACTGCTCAAAAATATAAGAGTTTGTTCCCCCATGTCATTTTTTGGATTTTTTTGTTCGTTTGGTTGATTATTTTTACTTTTTTTTTGTTTTTGCATTACCATAACACCCTCGTATGCCTATAGTTCACGCCATACGTGAAAGTGAAATGTATTGTTTATGGTATTCAATGTTCGTTCAATTCATTCAAAGAGTAAACGTGAAGGCGGTTAAACGTGTCCACACCGGACGGCGGTTGTTCGTAAAATAGCGTCCCGCGTAAAGAAGAGACAGATATTTACTTTAGTGCCTCCCGACTTGAGCAATGTTTTAGACTGCAAATAAAGTTTTGTAATCACGCAAAAACTATGATTTCGTAAAGAAATCCATTTTAAATGGGTTTTAATTTAAATTATGGGCTGTAATTCGTCAATGGATACCAATAGTGTACTAGACGAACCTCTTGGTGGAGCCGCTGGCGGCGCTGCCGGTAATAGTTTAGCCATGCCTGGCTCCCAGTGGCCATTGTCACAGGCGGTAATTAAATGCCCAACAATTGTATTTTCTTCGCTCTCAGAAAACACAAACTGTAGCCTAAAAAACTTTTAAATGGAATTATTTCGTATTGTGCCGAAAGACTGATGAAATTCATTCTTCTAACGTTTTTGTAGAATCACACGGATATTGTGAGGGAATTTGTGCGTCTTGATGAGAAAATCAGTAAATTGGAGAGCACCTGCCCGGGTCCTCGACTAGCGACATGTGAAGCTTGGATAGAGCACCTGCAGACGAAAAGAAGTGAATTAATGGGCTTAGATTCACGACCTCTTCGGGACACTGCGAGAGATGGTCCACTAGCCAATGAGACACAGTTTTCAGCGCCAGTTTCCTCATTGAGTCCACAGTCGTTGCCTTCACATATTTTGAACAATAATGAACTACACATTGATGGGTTTACATCAGAACAAGGATTACCCTATAATAATAACAATGCAGTAGCAATAGGTGGCATTGGCGGTGGTGTGGGCGATGGCTTTGGCGGTGGCATTGGCCCTGTTAAGTGGAGTACCTATCAAAATGGTTTTCTTCCGCTGCCCTCAAATTCCCAGGTAGCAAATGGTGGTGTTGCAAATGTATTGGGTGGGCCTCGTTCATTACACGCTAATAATATAGTGGCAAAAACGCCTTCGCAGGATTTAGTTAATGTAAGTAGACAAGAAAATTGTATATTGTTGGTATCTTGTTTTTGCATTTTGTATTTTAATAATAACTTTCGATTAACAAAGTATGGGTATAAATAAGGACATTACAAAGACGATTTATTGACATGTGCTTTAGCCGAAGGTTTACTCCTTACAGCCGCTAACAAATTGCAGAGGAGTGTGCCAATTATTAGTAAAACAATAATAATTGTTATAAATGCTGCTATTCAGTCATTTTCGAGCAGTTATGTCATTCAGCGTTTGTGTTTAGTGCCTGACGGAAAGGAAATCTGTTTCAGGAAAATGTAGGAAATGAAAAGAAATTGAGCAAAACAAAAAAAAAATATATTTCTTTTCGACACATTCTGTCCAAAAAAGTATCAAGAATTGGTCAATAAAATATAATATATTTATTGTTCATTTAAATTTATTGTATCGTCCTAAATAAGACATTTATGCTAACGAATGGTCCAGAAAAGACCAGTTCTCTCGGCGAATTTTTGTTTATATCTTCTATTGACTTAAAATGGGTGGTAATTTGAGTTTTGAAAAAAACTGTACAAAAATGTAATCCTGTGAACTGGACCACTTAATGTCCTTTAATGTTGTCCCAAAAATGTAAAGGGCGCCAGAGAGGGCGTGGCAGAACGCAAGGTTCTTATGAACAGAGAAAATTTATTATAATTTATTATAATTGAATAAAAGAATCCAAAATTGCGCAATTATCCGATCGAATTTTTATATATTTTACCAAGCATAACAATTAACTGATATTGCCAAAACCTCGAGTTATTGCAGTCTACGGATTTTTACAGAACGAAATTGTAATTTCACTGAATCGATCACTTTTTATGGAAGGCATCCTAATAGGGTTCGTAATGCAATCCATTTTCATTTTCAAAACTAAGTATATCAAATGCTTAACGTGTGCAAAATATGACTGAATCCAGTGCAGCTGTTTGAAAAATACGAAGCTAACAGATACAAGAAGGGGCTCGATTACTTGGTCGTAAATTTTGTAAGTTACTGCAGTCTACCAAGTAGAAGTTCCAGGGCAAACATTGAATTTCGGAAAATCAGCTAAGTTTGAATAGGAAATATCAGCCAACGATATGGCTAGCTGGGCGATTTTCTCAAACTTTAACAAAATTCTAAAAAAAAATTGACGAAAATTAGGTCGCTGCAGTCTAAGTGGAAGGTCTTACACGGAAAATTTTGATTTTCGGAAAATCGGCCAATTTGTATGGAAGATGCCGTATAGGATGCAACAATGCACCCCATCTTCATTATTAAACATTACGTCAGCAAATCCTTAATACGCACCAAATTTGTCTAAATTTAGTGCAACCGAATGAAGGTCATAAATCTAAGAATATATGAATTGATCGGTCAACAGATCGATTTTTTTCGAGCTTTAGCAAGAATTATACATCAAAATAATGGATGGAGAAAATTTAAGGTCGTTGTAGGAAAAAAGTTGAATTTCGGAAAATTAGTCTATTTATATGCGAAGTACCAGAAGAGATGGACCGGTATAAACCATTTACAATCTGTGTTACAAATCTGATAAAATTTCAATATTTATACATGCTATAATAATATTTATTTATGCTATAAAAAATCTCTCATATAAATTTACGGCAATTATCGTGTCTACCATCCAGCCAGCCATTCAGACAGACGGACATCGTTCAATCGATTTAAAAAGTCATGAGATACATATGGTCAAAAACGCTTCCTTCCGGTTACCTTAGACACTTCCTACTGGTTATTATATTTTTGCCATTTAAAATAATATAAGTTCATACCTTCGGATGAGGCATAAAAAGCCAGCAGAAGCCATGCCAGGCGAAAACGGTTGTCGTTTGTTGTGTTTCTGGCCAGGAAAACTTTCTCATTGATAATCTTGTCAGGTACCTTATCGTGACGCAAAATCCATAAGTTTTCTTTCCACAAATCTGATTCGTTGTTCTCTTAAATACCACATGATATAATTCTTTATTTACCGGTTAGCCCTCTAGCAAAGCAAACAGTCAATATAATCATAACTTTTGGCCGACTTTGACGTGGCGTTTTTAGTTCCAGCTTAGTTAAAAGTTGTCATTGTAACCCCAAGTTTCGTCACCAGACTCGAAATTGATTCATTTCAGCATGTCTTTAGCAACTTTCATGCGATTGAGTTGTATAACAAAATTCAGGTACTTTTCCATTATGTAAAATGGTGCGAATTGATTTCAAGTCGCTGAAAGTTCGGCAGCTAACAATCTCAATTTTAAATGGAAATTTTCAGTCACCATTTACTTCACTTTACCGATATTAATTTCAATTGAAGACGTTGGTAGCCGACCAGAGTGAGAAAAATCTTCTACCACATCTTGACAACTTTAGAATGCACTGTACCACTCATATGCACGTGTTTTTATAAGTCGTTTGACCGTAAGCTTTCTGTAACATTTTCTGTGATTCGGCAACCGAAATTCGATTTGCAACATGGAAATTAAGACAAAT
Organism: Philornis downsi; assembly: GCA_019455685.1. NCBI lineage: Eukaryota > Metazoa > Arthropoda > Insecta > Diptera > Muscidae > Philornis > Philornis downsi. The sequence goes on along the minus strand of JAHXMU010000724.1, from coordinate 973,860 downwards.
TCTTCATTTGATATTTTTATCCACTATAGAAATAGCAAAACTCACTTGACATGTACTGACAAAATCGGGCTCTGGCAACTTGGTGATAAAAAAAATGTTAACAACCCCTTTAAAGGAACCATTTAAATAATCAACTCCAAGTACTTTCTTAACTGAATGTATCACAGCTTTATTAGAAACAACGAACATTCCCATAATTTTTAAAATATGATTTCATTGGGGTGGCTTTAAAGCAGCCTAAGCTGTTAACTCCATTATCCAAGGCCTTACTGTTAGTTTCCAGTTCCATCTTACGGATGGTTCAGACGATATTCACCTCAAAGATCTGAATCATTTCTGGGTTATCTACGCAACAGCGCTCTTTAACGGCGTCAAGTCGCATCTCTTAGGCGGCCAATTGATATCGCCAAGAAAGCTGTTAATATGATTACAGAACTTAATGATGGAAACAGGAAACATAATTTTCGACCACGTTTAAAATCCAATTGGGGCTGCTATAAGTTCCAAACTGAGGACCGATAACGACGTGACTAATCGCTTGCTCAAAATTTCTTACTCAATTTGAACCGCCAGTATAGAAGTAGACGTACGGTCTTCTACAAAGAGTTCTACATTTCCACGTATCTCTGTCTAGTATAAGTATATGGTACTTCTTGTCGAACAGTGGCTTAGCCAGAGTGTAGGATTACACTGTGACCGTGACTACTATTTGACCACTGTGATATAATAGCTCTCTTAGTCGTACTGCTGTAGCTGCGGCAGTCTGCATACTAATTATGTCCAGGTGTAGTAAATGCAAAACTACATTCAGTGCATCGGGTGGAGTAGTTCGCAACGCACCAGTGATGCACAGACCAGATACCCTCTGGACTTTTCCAGTATCTTACAGTATGTGGACCTCTTAAGAGCCTTCCACCAAACGAAGAAAGCTTGAAGTTAGAGCTGTATAATTATGTGTGTGAATTTAGCATAAGCAAGGAAAATGTAAAAATTCCTTCATTTAGGGAGTAAAACATTAAATAAAATAATCGTTTCTTTTATAGAAAAAAAACGGCTGAAACAGAAATAATCAACATTGAAGCGTAAATCTCTGTTATGACAGAGGAAAGCAGCATAGATAGATGTTTTGAATTTCATAATTCTTGAAGGTAAAACAGGGGAGAAGGACATTTAAAACGATACCATCGCCTAAAATTAACGTCTGAGGTTTAAAGTCATGAAATTTGTGATCTGCATTCGCTTCCCAGCGTGAACTGGGGTGAAAAGAAATTTTTTTATGAGTACGTTCATTCGGTGGTAAACCAATACGGCTGAAACTGAGGTCAACCGTTTCACAAAATTTCAACTACACATGTAGAAAATTCTATTACCATTGATAGTGTGATTTCAGTGCAATTGATTCAAATAATTGTTGTTGAAAAAATTTGAAGTGCCATTGAATAATTATTCGTTGCAGGTGAATAAGTGTCTACACGATTTATAGATGCTAAATAAAGCAACAAAGGGCTACTTTAAGGACATTATCTGTGAAATGTGATAACGTTCAAATGGCTGTCATGACTTCGAATGATGGCATTCAATAGAGTAGTCCAATTTCAGATGACTATGGTGCCAATAATGGATTGAACTTAGCGAATTCACGGATCATTTTGGCATCAGCCGTTTGTGAGTTAATATAGTCCGCAAAAATCGGACTATACTGGTTGACCAGGACCTGATTTCAGCTACTCCAGAAGCCTTTATCGAACAAAGCGTAGCTTCCTTCATCTGCTGGTGTAAACCTAATACATGATCCAAGAATTGCCAAGTTAATGTCTGGAAAGAAAAGAAATAAACGACGATCCCTGCAAATTTTGCGAGGATCTTTATTTATCCAATTATTGGACTACATAATGATAACATCAGCGCCATACTAATGATGCGATAGGTGAAATAAACATTCACTCGATGCAAAACCTGTGAGTAAGTCTGAGAGTTAGATTTCAGTTTATTGATTTAAACCTGGTTCTGTAAAACCCTGGTCATAGCGTGAGAAATCAAATTGATCACATTGAAATAGATGGAAGGGATGCTTGTGATGACAATACTTCATTTGGCCGAGCAGAAATTCAACGATTCTAGATCCAGTTCAAATTGTTCTAAAGACTATTCTGGTGGTATTAGCGCATACAGAGAATATGAACACTTTTTATATTATGAGCTGTATACCAACACCGATATACGAGGGCGTTACCAAAACTAACTGACATGACATATAGATAGTGGCAGTAGTTTAGTTAAAAATTATTTTAGTGAAAAGTGACAACCTTATAAAACATATGTCTTAAGTTTCAAGATGCCACGTTGTTTAGTATTTTTATTTGAGTCATCAGAAGTAAACGATCTCAGTATATTTGTAAACATGGAAAAATTGGTCACATTCAGTATTCGCATTTGAAAGGTCTCAGTCCAACCAGCCGCTCCTTCTTTAGCGACTGTAAAATATTGGGTAAGAGAATTTAATTTAGGCAGTATGAGCTGCTAAGACAGTAGTGGGCAACCATTTAAGCTGTCCACGCCAGACACAGTTAAGAAAATCCACAAAACGGTATTGAATGATCTCGGCTGAAGGGGCGTAGGCTAGCTGAAATGATAGGCATTTCAAAAAGTGCTATACATCGTACGAGTATGTTGACTGAAGATTTAAATATGAGAAAGCTGTACGCATGATGGGTGCCGCGCTTGCTTAAGATGTTTCGTAGAGATGTTTCAGTAGAGCGAATTTTTGTGTCGATTTATAACCATATAACCATGGATCCAGCACTTCACACCTGAAACAAAGGAACAGTCAAAGCAGTGGACTGAAATGGGAGAATCGTGTCCAAAGAAGGTGAAAACGGCTCCATCTGCAGGCAAGATCATAACGTCTGTTTTTTAGGATGCACGTGGGATAATTTTTACTGATTATCTTCAGAAAGGAAAAACCACCAACGGCGTATATTATGCCTATTTATTATTCAACAGCGCCCTTGGACTATTTTTTATTTCAAATTTATTTATTTATTCAAACAATGAACAGGTGGAGTCTATGGTTGATGGCTATTTTGAGAAGTTTGACAATTCTTGCTATGAATAGTTTATAGAATCTATTGAATATCGCTGGAAAAAGTCTATCGACTATAAGAGAAGATTCTGTTGAAAAGTAAAGAATATTTTCCCCAACTTTTTTGTGTCTTCTTCATTAGGTCGGTTAGTTTTCCCGCCTTAATAATAACCGCGGCCATGTGCGAAAATTCAAAAACACTCCAACATAACGAACTCAATGGCCGACAAATAGGATAGCCACCAAAGCTCCTTTAAAGATCGAAGTGCTGAAAATTTTGTATGCACAATGTATACATAACAGTGTTCAAAAAGTATTACCAGTTTTCATTTTTTTTTTTTTTTCAAAAAATCGAAATTTATTCAGCCAAATCTGATTCAAAGCTCTCTTTCCCCCAGGCACGATAAGCTTATGCCAACGTCTTTTCCAATTCTCAAAGCATATCAAATATTGACGTTTAATCTTATTAATCAAGTCAAAATGATGATCTTTTGAGTCTAAGAAATGCTCAGATGTCACAATGTGCGAAATCAGGCGGTGGTTGTGCATCATTAGTTATTATATTATATTATTGTTAGTATTAATTACGTTAGTGGAATTTTTGTAGAAAAAATCTTTTTACAGTTTCAATATGCTTCATAATATACAATACCATAATTATTAAAGAAAACTGCTAACATAATTTTAATTTATGAGCGACTTTGGTGAGATCTTTTTGTTCTTGGCACGATATTGCTTTGATTGGTCGGTTGTTTCCCGATCACTAGCATAGATCCATGTCTCATCTCCCATAATAAAGTAATAAAGTGTTGGTAGTCAGAAATATCCTCTTCACAGATTTTAACGAAGAAATCTTTTTCAAAAAAACTAAGTCTGCTCTACCAGGCGAGACATCTTTTAAAATTGAGTTAACTAATCCGTTTGAAATATCAAAATTAACATTAAGGCCCCTAATTGTTAATCGACCAAATCTAATTTTGGGCACCAAATCTCGAATTGGTTGGCCGTGATGTTGATGGCCGCCCAGGGACGCTCTTTGATTACAACGCTTTTTCGGTCTTATTTGATCTGCTTACGCCACTTGTAAACATTTGTTTGTAACAAAATCTATTTTCCGGAAGCCTTCTGATATATTCTAAAAGTTTCAGCAACATTTCTTTGCCGAACAAAATCATATATTGAAAAATTCATCCAAACCACCTTTTGCGGCAAACAAAGTCAGGCTTGTCTCGAAAACGAATGATACATATGAAGCGAAATGTGCACAGCTGTCTGTCACAAAGCTGAAAACTAGTCTTACATCCTGGACAAAGTAGTATAGCATATATTGTGTATACAGTTAAAAAAATATTATTTTTTGTTTATGTTACAACAATAGTACAATAATTCACAATACAACTAAACAATTAAATTCAAAGTTCTGATCTCCTAAGTTTCTGCTTAAAATTGATATAACACCAGTTTTGAAGGTTGTTACTTCACTCAAATATTAAAATAACAAGTTCTGCACTATTCGGTCATTCTTTTAAATTTAAACTTCGAATTTAATTTGGTTGTATTTTGGGATATTTTTGTTGAAAGTTAATTTTTTTTAGATCGTTCTCAACATTTACACACACGTAGCTAACTATCTTAAGATTATTTCAGCGAAATTTCAGTTAAAGTTTTTACATACCGATACCGGAAAATCTTTTATGTTTTAAAATCAACGCTATGAGACAAAGTTGGACATGCGCTTTAGGGCAGATCGATCACTATACAGGAAAAATTTTAATCAGTCACTCCCTACAATTAAAGATTAGTCAAATACGATTCCAAAAATGACAAATTGTCAAACGTCCGAAATGCCGTCCATTTGATTTTTTGTACCATTGCACCACCATCTGAAGAACCAAAACGTGCTGGTTAAAGATATCTTCACAGTCTCGAAAAGAATTAAACACCCAGCAAAAATATTGCACACCAAATATATTCACCACAACTAGTCATCCAGTTGTGGCGCAAATTTAACTGAATTATTAATGAACTTAACATTGGGTTGTCAAAGGCGATAAGTACTTGTAGTTTAACAATCATTGAGAACTACTTATGTAGCACTGTCATATACAGGGTTATCCATTCGGTGGTCAGCTGTTAAATAACTATCATCTGAATTGTTATTTATTTAGTGAATCGTTGTTGAATGGATCGTTCAACAACCGAAGATTGCGTAAAAATAATTAAAACTTACTACAAAATTGGTGATTTAAACATGGGCTTACAATCGAACACGATTTTTTTCAGCGATGAAGCTCATTTTTCACTCGGTAAACGAGACTGTTTAGTGCGCATATGGGTGTCTCATTGGGCCGTATTTTTTTTGAAAATGACCCTGGGGGAACCTCAAAAGGTTCGACTGCTGCAGCCAATGCAGAGGCGTTGTATTTCGTACATAATGATAAAGTCCAAGCATTATAATGAAATAAAAGTTTCATCGAAATCATAGATTTATGTGTGTTTCATTCTACTTTACTTTTGAAACCGAAGAATGGATTACCCCATAAAACACAGCCGACAAACCCACAGCCGCAAGGGAAATATGCTCCGTAAGGCTAAACTTCACGTAAAAATACGAATTTCTGAAAATTCCTATTCATCGTTCGTATACCTTGATATGAAGAATTTACATTCTCAATTTCTTCTCTTCTAACTTTAGCTGTTTGTTTTAAGTCAATCTGCCAATTAGTAGTCCTTCTTTCACTATTTGATCTCCTCAAAGCAAGGATTTTGGAAAATATTTTTCAATCGCGTCTAAGTTGTAATAATAGTATTCATATTAATTTTGGTGATTCCAGAGTCAGTCGTTTGTTTCGGACGCCTTGGAACAATGAGGATGTCTTGCATTTTTCATATTTATAAATAAGCCATTGTCTACGCTGATAACTTAATTCATATCCAAATTTAAAATTTCAGCTTTTGAGTCCTTTTGCTTCTGGTGGTGTTTCGAATTTTTCCTTCTTGTTCTACTCCCTAAAATTAAGTCGATTATCGCAAAAATTCCGCTGTATTGTAAAAGTATTGTCCACATAGACTAACGACTTGAAATAGCTTCACGAGAAATAATCAAGAGGCGTTAAATCGTAAGACCTTGGGAGCCAATTCACAGGTCCAAATCGAGAGATAAGCTGCTCACCAAATTCATCCCTCAACATATCCACTGTTTCACGGGCAGTGCGGCATGTCGTATCGTCCTGATGAATCCACATGTCAACCAAGTTCAACTCAGCTAATTGGGGCAAAAAAAAAATCGCGTATCATTGCTCGATGTCATTCGCCGTTGACGGTAACGTTTCTTCCATGGTCGTCTTTGAAGAAAAATGGATCGATGATGCCACCAGACTGTCGTTTTTTTCGGGATGCATCGGTAATTCATGCATGGCATATTGCTGTTCATCACTCCAGATGCGACAGTTTTACCTGTGTACGCATCCGTTCAGCAAGAAATGAGCCTCATCGCTGAACACAATTTTTCGATAAAACAGCGGATTTTCATTCGAGCTTTTGTGAGGCCCATTCACCAAAAATTAGACGTTGTGATAGGTCATTCGTCATTCCATGATGAAATGGCAGAGTATACTGTGCACTTTTCACTTTGACAGAAGACGTTTGGACGCCATTACCAATCAGTGCTGCCAACCTGAAAAACTTAAATCTTAAAAAATCACCCTATGTATAAAACGTAATTTTAGATTCGGCCATTTGTTATGAATGAGGGTGATATTTTTGGGCCTTTTCTGTTTTAATTCACACCTAAAAACCAGAACTTAGTTACATCTTCTCCTGTATTCCGAAAGCGTAATGTGAACACCAGTTTTCATGATTCTAGCTTTAGTCGATTAAGCTGGTCAACCGTACTGGATTTGAGCCTTTTTACCCTTTTTTTCTAAAATAATCTCTTCCTTTCGGGAATATGGCAACCAATTTTCATGATTCCGATCGTAACCATTTGAGCAGCGCGATAGTAACAATTTTGACTTTTTTTATTTGTTAATAAAAGTACAAATTTTGGAAATATGTTATTGTCACGTAGGCACTCTAGAAGGAAAATATGAACACCAATCTTTGTGATTTTAAAAAATTGCTTCTTATCGCGCAAGAATAAAAAGGTGATGATCAATCAGTCAGTCAGTCAATCAGTAACGCAACAATTTTATATATACATATACATATATAGATAATTTCGGGCTAAGCTGCAAAATCTTGAACAAAACGAAATTAAAAATCTCAGCAAATTGTAAGTGCCACCCTACTACACACGTGGTAATCGCTTATTCTCAAACATCAGCCTTCAGCATATTTGATCAATCATAACCAATAACTATTGTCGTGCTAAGGTAAAATTAGAGGACTTGTTAACGTGGAAAGTTCTTCACTTATGTACGCTATTGGTGACTACAAGAATGCACTGAAATTTTGGTAAAGACCCATATTACTTATTCATAAAAGTATTCAAGTGGGGGAAGGGATTTGACCACAAATACATGTGAAGTTGTTTAATTATATTTCTCATTTTGTTGTTACCTAACTAAATGCTAGTCGTGACCAACTTTTGTTTGCACCTATCGTAAATTGATACGAAACTGTTGTTCTTTAGACCACACGTTTGTGAGAGTTTAATTTATTTATACGTAGCAAAAATATCATTAGAAATATCTTTGGAAGTAAGTATAGGAGTTTGTGACCTTTCAACTGCTAACGAAGGTTATTATTCTCGAAAATTAGACCAACATTCAATTACATTGATTTCATAATGAAATCATGACGAAATATCGATTTCACAATAGTGTTGTTATTTCATAAAAATCCTTTAGCCGTTCACCCCCGTAATCACTCCATTCGCTAATCGAAGTAATATTGTATTTCTCCCTTTCTCTCCCTCTATCTCTCTCTCTCTCTCTCTCTCGGCGCTAATATAATGAGCAAAATAACTTTATTCGCATGTTGCCTTAATTAACCTCTGAGGACATTACAAATCATTATTATATTTTTTTTCCGCTAAAATTAGCTATATCCAAATTAGGTTATTATAGTTTGATGTAAAATGATTACGATGGCATTTATTTAAATTCCATTTTAAGTCATTTTTCTGATTATAATTGTTGAATAAACGTTTTTTTAACATATTAAAAAATTTAAAGCAATAATTAAAATGTGCGCAAAACCAGTACCGAAATTTCAGTCAGTTGAATTGACTTACATACACATAAGATCAAAAAAATAAGTACACCTGCTTATTTTTGCTTTATGTTTAATTTTAGTTCCTTTAACGGAAAGTAAACAAAGTAATTCTTTTTTATTTAAATAACTTTGATATGGTAGTGCCTTTAAAAGTACAAACAAAACTGCGGCTTCCCCGTTCTTTTCATTGTGAGTTAGTTTTGTTCAGGTATGATTTCAATACTTGGTCAAAATAATAAATACAGGGTGGCGCAATAGAACGTGCATATTGCATCATCTTTTTTTGCGGGGTAGAAAAGGCTCGGGCGTGGGGGCGCCTACATCGTTGGGTTGGCGGGCTCATGGAGTTTTAGTTGCTATGAATCACTTCGACAGAAGGCGTCGCGCATTTTGCGAGCGCGCATTTTACGAGAACTCTCGTTCATATATTGCTACTAGACGACTATATTGTGCTGAATATGGACTACGGCGAATTAGTGAAGCTCCGAATGCTTATTTAATTAAAATATGGGTAAAGCGTTTTGAAGAGACCGGTTCAACATTTAAACTACAAGCAAATGGTCGCCCAAGAACATCTGGGACCGAAGACAATGTTGAGAGAGTTATGGAGTCAGTACGAGGAAATCCACAAATGTCGACTCGCAAGAGATCGTCTGTCTTACAATTATCGCGACGAAGTTTGCAACGAATTTTAACATTGGATCTTAAACTGCATCGATATAAGCTGCAATTAACACAAGAATTGAAAGAGTCTGACTTCATAGCAAGACTCGCATTTGCTAATGAAATGCTTAATTGATTTTCCAATTTTGACAATATCCTTTTCCCTGACGAGGCTCATTTCTTTATGAATGGGTTCGTAAACCGTCAAAATTGTCGTTACTGGAATAGTGAAAATCCCAAAATCAAACACCAGAAACCATTGCATAGTCCTAAAGTGACAGTATGGGCAGCAATCTCTGTCAGAGGAATAATTGGTCCAGAGGCGTAGTTCAGACTTGACGCCTCTTAACTTTTTTTTTTGTGGGGATACCTCAAACACAAAGTCTACAGTAATAATCCAAGAAACATCGTTCAGCTCAAGGACAATATTCGTGATAAAATGGCAGCCATTACACCAGTATTAGAAAGAAAGTTTTCAATAATTTTAGTTTGCGGTTAGAGGAGTGCCGTCGTAGAGAAGGTCACCATTTAGATGATGTTATTTTTAAAAAATAAACTATTACTCTAATTAACCATACCTTTTGTATTTATTTTTTAATATTTTCGCAGTCTGCTATAGTCTTTTTGGAAATGCTAGTTATTTTACTGTTATTTATCTCTATTCATAATAAAATATATAGTAAAAAAAATCAGCAATGGGTCAAAAAAATCATTATTCTCCGGAGGAGAGAAAAATTGTTTCAAGCCTAACAGAAAGTGGCCAAAATCTCCGTTCTATAGCAGAAACTATGAATCGGTCGCCATTTTTTGTACCAAATGCTTTAAAGCCTCAAACTCCCGCGGAAACTCGCGGAAGACCCCAAAAAAAACTTTAAAAACAACAGATATTCGTATTGTAACACTTGCGAAGAAGGACCCGTTTGTGTCTTCAAGAGCGATTTCAGCAGAAATTAGATATGTAATTTCATCGCGAACGGTTCATCGTAAACTACAAGAAGCACATTTACCAGGACTGATAGCCAGAAGAGTTCCTTTGCTTACTGAAAAAGATGTCGTTTGCAAGATGTCATTCCAATTGCTCCGGAGGAGACGGTGAACAAAAAATGGCGAAACATTTTGTGGAGTGATGAAACAAAAATTCATGTATTTGGAAACGACTGTTCCCGGAATGTTCGACGCCCTAAGAGTAAGGAATTCCAAGTTCGCTTTACGAAGCAGACGGTCCAGCACGGGGGCGGCAGTATTATAGTCTGGGGTTGTTTCTCGTGGTATGGTGTCGGTCCGATACATCGAATTACCGACACTACGACCAGATTCCACTACAAAGATATTTTATAAAATACGATGTTCAACTATGCTGTGGAAAGTATGCCTCTTAAATTAGCATTCCAGCAGGATAACGATCCGAAGCATACTTTTAAATTGGTGGAGCTTTGGTTCCATGATAATAATGTGGCCCTTCTTGACTAACCAAGTCAATCTCCGAACTTAAATCCAATCGAAAATCTTTGGGGAGAGTTGAAACAAAGAATTGGAAAGGAGGTTCTTAAAAATAAGGATCAGTTACAGAATTTTATTCAAAAAACTTGGTATGAAATACCAGTAGAAATCTGCAGGAAGCTTATTGCCAGCATGGCAAAAAGAGTCAACAAAATAATTGAAAATAAAGGTAGATATACCGGCTTTTAACGAAATGCAGCCAATTTAGCAGAAAAAGCTTGATTTTTTACTTTTTTTTTGCCTATTTTAACTAAATGTACTTATTATTTTGTCCAATATTTTTTGATTAATTTTTTACTTATTGTTTTAGTATTTATTTTATTTCTAATGTTATAAGAAAAGAAATAAGTATTTATTTTTTCTTAAAATTTAAATGAATTTTCATCTAAGAGCCTTTAAAAAAATATAGGGTGTACTTATTATTTTGACCATATGTGTACGTTAACGTCCATTGACTTTGGTGCAAATGTGTGACTGGTGCTATAGGGCAAATTTCTAAATTCTTATCGACAAATATTATAAATTAAAGCACAACAGAATAAGAAAAAATGATAACTTTTTCAAGCCCTCTGCTTAAAAGTTATAGACAGCCACTGATTTTTACTAAATATTACTAAATATATTGCAATTGAATGAAAATTACGAATCTCGGAATCTCAATCGATTTTTCACATTTCACCCAGCATTATAACAAAATATAATTGGCAAAACTTTAAATAACTTCAGTCTACGAATTAAGCTTTACAGAGCAAAAGCAAATGTCGGCAAATCGGTCAATTTATGTATGTGGCTGGTATCCAAATAGATGAGCCAGTGTGTCCTGTTTCCATTCCGATACCTTACTCTATCAAACGTTTAACGTGTGCCAAATTTGATTAAATTGAGTGCAACTATATGTATATAAAAGTTACGAAAATAAGAATATATGGATTAAGTCGCTCATTCTTACCGGGTTATTTATTTTTCGGCTTCAAAAGTAAATTTACATAAAACGTACATGAAGTTATGATTTCGATGAAACTTTTATTTTATTATAATACTTGGACCTTGCTGTTATATGCGAAATGCAGCAGTGAATCATTTTGAAGTAGTTTTCGACCACTTTTTCGCTCAAACGTGCAATTACGCTTTCTGGAAACTTCTTATGCAATAAAGCCAAAATCGGTCGTGTTGCGTGGCTCGTGGCAAAGTCTTGTTGAAACCACATATCGTCCGGTTCATAACCTTCTATTGCAGACACAAAAAAAGCCATACGGGCCAGTGACATCCCTAGACAATAATGCGCACCAAACAAAAAAAAATTTGTTCGAAAAATGGGCATTGAAAGCAAGTTGCTGTAGCATGAAATCAGCATATCTACTGCGTTGTGAATGGTCAGCCGGCTTCAATTGTTGCGTGAGTTGGACTCTGTGTGGATGGAGGTGCAAATCCAAATGCAAAATACGCCATAATGAGCCCCAAAATATGTTCAATTGCTGAGAACGCCGTGGAATCGACAAAATCTGTAAAGCTTCCCGTCTCTTTAAATTTCCCTATAATCTTGCCTATTCCTTACACAGTAGGTCGATTATGACGATCTTAATCACTCCGTAATGCACGGAAAAGTGGCCACGTTTGAATCATCACTTTTGTAGTAAATTTTAATTATTCCTACACGTTCTTCGGTTATTAAACGATCCATATTCGTAAATGACAAACCTTGCACAAAATAAACAACACTTCGGATGATAGATATATAACGGGTCACCGCCTTGCCAGACCGACAGTTTGGAAACTACTAAATAGATAACCCTGTATAAGTGGTGTCTCAAAGGTTCTGGACTTCGAATTTCTGAATTTCGGAAAATCGATTAATTTGTATGGAAGGTACTAGATAGGGCAGCCGATCTAGCCCATTTATAATCGCCAGCTACGATATGGTAAAATGTTAAACTATGATAAGTTTTAAGTAGTTCCATAAAGATTTACGACATTTACCGTGTCTACCAGGTAGCCAGCCGGACAGTCACGGATATATTACATGATTATCCAACTTGATTGAGTAATGTCCGTCTGTATGGCTGCTACACACGATAACTGTCATAAATCTTTATGAAACTTGTAGGCACAGTTTAACATCCTGCTACATCGTAGCATCGCATCATAAATGGGCAATGTCGACCCACTCCTTCTGGCTGGGTAGCTCCCACACGAAATGATCAACTTTCTGAAATTCAATTTGTTTCCTGTAGTTCCTCATGCGCAGATTGCAGTAACTTAAATTTGTGCTCATTATATCGGTTTATGATGCTGTTACCTCCCATACAAATAATCGTTTTAACCCATATTTTCTTAGGGTCATGTCTACTAATTAGTTGGAATAAATTTAGCCACAGTTGTTGCATGTTGAGTATTTGTTAAAGTAGGTTTTCAAAATAAAAATGAAAGGTATTATCACACACTTTCCAATACATATTGACCGATTTTCCGCAATTTAGTCTTTCCTCTGTAATTCCTAATTAATAGCACTCTTTCTTATTCTTTACATACAGACATATTTGATCACATTTGAGCCTCACAAAAAATTCAAAAATTCAACAGAAACAACATATATTTTTGCATCCGAACTTACATTTACTTAGTTCTTATCATAATTTTGGTATTCATAAAGAACCCCCATTTAATTACCGGACGTGCAACTGTTTAGTCACAACATCAACAACAAAAAAACTACTCATATGACAGCCTTCTAATTAGTCAATGTCATGACAAACAGGGATAATACGAATATGAAATATGGTTTCAAATAACCGTAATGTGAACTATCATTGTTCCCATTTTTATATTTTTAGATCGATTGAGATAACGAAAGTTATTCCAAAATTTGTTTGCGTTTTCACCATTATTTCTAATTAGTTTTATGTTTGTTATTTGTTGTCTAATTTCCAGTTAGCTTTAAATTTAGGAGTAATTGTTGATGTAACTAAAGCTTCCACTCACGAGGATTTCTTTGCCCAGCTAAGTGAATCGGCGTTGCATTTGATAACTCTTCGCTGCTACACGGAAATATTGGAACACACGAGAGTAAGGCTGAAAGCACTAATGGAAAGTTATGCGGAATTGAATGAACTCTATGTAAATCATGATGGGATAATCGGTAAGAACAGTTAAATTAAACTCTTTCCACGCCAGATATAACTTCGATATTTGAATTGTAATAAAACTGGGAATATGCGATTAATCGGTTGATCAAACTTAATTTATCAAGTTAATCGAAAAATACAAAAACTCTGATTTTTTAGAAATTTGATTAATTAATTAATTTGAATTTTAGTCAATCAAATGCGAATAATTTATTCAAATTTCAAATAGCTTGTGTAAGAAGATAATAGAAATATACAGGCGACATTTATATTAAATGAAAATAAAAACACATTGGAGTATCTTGAGTAGCCCACAACACAGTAAGCAATTAATCGAGAGTTTTGAGCAATCAAAATTACGATTAATCGGTTAATCTTAAACATAATTAATCCAAGTGTATGACAAATCAAGTAATTGCTAAATAAAGATTTTGGTTAATTGGATTGGCTGATTAAACTAGTGATCGCTCATCCCTAAATAAAACTATTGTTCTTTCCTCTTAAATTATGCATGTTCGAAACATGTGATTCTTACATTCTACAATAACTACGCTTTTGTTGGTGAACAATTATGTGATGTAGCAGTCGTTTGTGCCATTAATTTCAAATCAAAATATTTAATTCATTTTATGTCAAAATTATACATAAACTTCATCTAACATATTTATGATAAAAGTAAAGGGTGTTCCAACAAGAACGCAAGATTTAAATTTGGCGCCATTTGAAGTGTCATTGTCTGACATTTGAACAATTGTTATTGCTTCCTAGTAGAAGGTACGAGGTTAATAAAAATGGAGCGCTACACGAATGAACAACGCATTCTCATTGTGGAATAGTTTTACCAAAATGGTGAAAGTTTTGCGGCTACAGTTCGCAATTTGCGACCAATTTGGGGTCACAATAATGCTCCAAAAGAGTCAACTGTAAAGAGATTAATGGATAAATTTGCCAAAACTGGGTCTGTTAGTGATGTAAAGGCAACAACACGCCTTCGACCAGGTCGATCGACCGAAAATGTCGCAGCTGTACGTGATGATGCCGCTCAAACTCCATCCACCTCAATTCGACACCGAGCTCAGCAATTTGGTGTCCCCAAATCCACTATGCAGCGAAGTTTGATGAAAGATTTGCATCTTCATGCATACAAAGTTCAGTTGACTCAGGAACTGAGGCCAGCTGACCATGGACAGCGAAGGGAGTTCGTTAATTGGGTATTGAAGAGATATGAAAATACTGAATTTGCCGATAAAATCATCTTCAGTGACGAGGCCCATTTCCATCTTGACGGAACGAATTTCGCTGTCGCACGTTTCATGGTTAAAACATCCGTAAAAACTGCTTGGCATGAGCCGAACGATATGCCAGCATCATTAGCAACCTCTCTAATAGTGATTCGATGATTATCCAAAATCATTTTCTTCACTGCTTCAATGTTTTCATCGGCTGTTGACGTGCTCGGGCGACCAGGACGAGCATCGTCATTGACATCTTCTCGGTCTTCCTTAAACCGGTTATACCACAATTGAACTTGTGTTCTGCTCATAGTAGACTCGCCAAACGCCACAACTTCAATTTAAATTCATTTTTTACACAAAACTTAATACAGTTTCTTTGATCCATTTTTTCGATTAGTACAAAATCTAAGAGCACACCAAAACACGACTAACCTTTTTATCTATCAAAAACAAACTGACAATCCAAAATAGCTGATATTGTCAACATATATAACAGACATGTGTATGTACCAACATAACAGAAAAAAATGCGAAAATCGACCATACTCACGACATAACTCACGAAATTTGAAGAAAACCCGTTCTTTTATCGCACCTCGTACATGCAATTTTTTTCTCGCTAAAGTGAGTCAGTTTTGTTATTAAGAAGATCGCCTGTGATATTCTGGTAAGAACCAATACAACCAGCTCCGGATGCATTTCTGTCCGTTCATGTAAATAAATATCAGTGTTTATTTTACGTATAGGCTCCTATATCGACCACTTGATTGTGATAGAATTTTGGTAAGTTATTCTTGAATTTTTGAATGTTTTTTTCGCATATTATATAGATGCGCTAGTTAACGGCGACTATATTGAATGCATTCTTGTGCATCATTTGGTTTTAACTCGTGAACCAATTGCATCTTATATGGAAAAAGATGTAACAGATGTAAAATTCTTTGCAAAGACCACCTAGACATCTCTAACTGCTGAGAACGTCGCCTGATGGAAGTTTCGGGGTTTTCCTCAATGCTTGCACTAGAACAATGGTCACTTCATTTCGTACTGCACGAGGTCTTCCAGCACGCGGAAGATCACAGAGAGCCCCTTGTTGCCCAAAACGCTGAACGAATCGGTAAATTGTTGGAGCGCTAGGAGCATTTCGAACATGATATGATCTGAATAATCGAATGCTGACTTTCAAAGTAATATTGAACAACTTTGGTTCTTTGTTCTGTGCTGAGCCTTCCCATCATAAATTTCCCGATTCACTTTAGTTAATTCTGTAAAGAGACGAATAAAAAGACTTAAGCAAAAAATATGTTCAAATCGTAACGTTACTTATGCGCCACCCTATACTATATCGCCAATAGGTTTTCTTAAGAAATATTGGTATTTTCCCTTTCAACTTCGCTCCACAGAGAAAACTCGAAAACACCGATGTTGTGGAAGATACTATTTGATATAAATAAAACAGAAAAGGTAATATCAAGCTCCATTTTAACTCTTAAAAAATCCATAAAAACAAGACAAAACCATCAATTGATAAAATGATTATAATAAACAGATTACTTGTGAACTCACATTTATTAATAGAATCAAATATTATAAAAAGTGCTCACAGAAAATCGCCAAAAATCCTGTATCTTATGAATTATTCAAAAATGTTTATTTTTGCATATGATTGAGAATAAAATGGAGAAATACAACGTAACAAGTAATCAATGGATTAATACGAGATGTTATGATTATTTTAATTATCAACATTACAAAATTTAAATTTTCATTACAAAAATTATAACAATTGGTTTAGCCATATTTCGCACCAAACATGAAATTTTTCTAAACTATTAATATCGTATTTTTTTCTGACTGTCCTCAACCAAAATAACGGGTGGGCCATAAGGGTGTTGGCGGTTTAAATATTCAATTAAAAAAAACTACGAACATAAAATATATATTTTTGTATTTTTAAAAAGTAGAAGCATGGGAATTTTTAAGACTTAAAAATAATGTTGTCCAAACGGCTTCCCTCGGCTGCTTGACACTCTTGGAACCAAAGTCGCAAATTTTGGAAAACTCGTTGAAAAGTTGCTCTCAGTATTTCGTTACTTTCCTGAATAATGTTCCTCTTCAACTGCTCTAAATTGGTCGGATTATTCTCGTAGACTACCGATTTCGCATGGAGAGAGATCGGGGCTACGTGGGGGCCATTCAATATCCCACCTTTTCGAAATGAGTTTTCCAGGAAAAACATTTTTCAGCAGCTCTATGGATACCCTAGCAGTATGACATGTGGCCCCATCCTGTTGAAACCACATCCTCGAGGTATTGCCTTGAAGTTCTTGCAAAGCTGGCACCAAAAAGTCTGCTAGCATGTTGCAATAATTGTTCGCTCTAACCGTCATCGCATGCCCTCTTTCGTCCTCAAAAAAGTATGGTCCAATAATACCGGTTGACGTTATCCCAGCCCACACGACAAGCTTAGGGCTGTGAAGTGGACGTTCATGCAAGCGTCGGAGATTGGTCTCGGACCAGAACCGACAATTTTGCTTGTTCAAATGGCCATTAAGGTGAAAATTGGCCTCATCACTAAAAATCACGTTGTTGAAATTGTTGAACCGCTCTAGCATCAAATTGACAAAGTTAAGTCGGTTATTGGCATCATCGGGTTTTAATTCTTGGACTATCTGAATCTTATAAGCCTTCAAATGCAAATCACGTTTCAAAATTCGTCGTAAAGTTGTTCTTTTGACATCCAAAGACTGACTTCTCTTACGTGTTGACTGTTGCGGATTTCGCTGAACTGAAACACGAACACGCTCCACAATGTCGGCTGATCTTGCAGAAACTAGGCGACCACGAACCGTAAATTGTACTGTTGAGCCGGTTGTTTCGAACATTCTTATCCATTTCCGTATCACATTGGCGCTTGGAACTTCACTTAAATCGTGTAAACCGTGTTGATGCCGATACAAACGTCGTGCAGTAATCACTGATTTATTGTTTTCGTAATACGCTCGGACACAAAATGCACGCTGCACTCCCGTGTATGGCTCCATGGCGACTAAATTTCCAGGAAGCGGCGCAGCGAACAACATATCCCCAAGCCACCCCGCGCCGCGCGTTACCGAGAAATTGAAGAATTAAACCGCCAACACCCTTATGGCCCACCCTGTATGTAATTTTTTACTTCAAGAAAGCTCGACCTTCAAAAGATCATGGTGTCATTTCACAAAGTTTTACTCATATATGTATATCTGTGCTTACAATGAAACAATTACTTAAGTGGAGTTAGAACAAAATCGAGTTATTTTATTATTATACTTATTTTGACACATATTTACGTCTAATTTTCATTCCAAAATTCGATGTAGTTCACAAGTTATAGCAACATTTTGAAACAGTGATCTTTGGAAAATTACATCTCTAAATATTGCAATAAATAAGAAAGTATTTTTGTACTCATTGTTAATGTTTCATAAGACACGTTTTATCATCTAAGCTCGATTTCAAAATTCTAATCTTATGAAAGTTATAACAAATTTCCATAACGGCGATTTTTTGAAAAAAACACTCAAAATCTCAGACAGGTAAATTTCGAGTTTAGACGTTTTTTCCTTGTAAGCACAGATGTTATTAATATAATACAGGAAAGCAATGTTTTTTTGAAACTGTGCGGCGGTTTACGCTTTTTAGATATTTGAGATTTAAGGAATTCAGAAAAGTTATTAGTTTCCTTGGTTCAGCTGCAGTTTTTGAGTTATGGTACATAGTTAAACGCACGAAAAAATTAGGTCAGGTCGAGGCTACATACCCAACACCATGGATTAAAGTCCACAGTGTCATGGACGATAAGTCGGTACGTTGTAAGATAAACGAGCATAACGTAAACGTCCTATACGAGTACTTAATGGGAAAAAAGCATATCTCATTTTCTCATTAAAATAGGGATGTACGTTTCAATTACCACGCCCATATAACAATAATATTGACAAACATTTGAAATGGAAACTTTCCTTGCAGTACCAATAGATTTTCACCATATATTGATTTAAACTGGCAAATAAATGGTAAACAAAGATTACGTTTTCCAGAGGCAGGGTTAGTCCTTGGGTAAGATTTTTTCCCCCCTGACAGATTTCGGCCACCTGTGACACCTAGGGACCATAAAATTGTGAACAATATGTCGACTCATCTTCAGAAGAGTAGTCGTGCCGTGCCATACATATTATATCAGCTTATCTTATTTTCCCAATAAAAGATCTATTTTTTCTTAGAATATTTCAAAAACTACACCCACAACTAGATCAGTGGATTACAAATTCGGTTTCTTTCCACATTTAATATCGTACGTTGCTTCTGGCTAGCCAGCTAGCCCTTCCTGATAACGCCAATACAAGTGATTTTCCCACATTACATTTTGTTCCTTATAGCCACATTAACCACCCAACTCTAGTTGTATGCGTAAGCACTGTATTGGTTTATACTGCCTGGTAGAATTCGACCACTTAACCGTCCTCGTTCTGGCGGCTGTCATACAAATAACCGATTCAATGCACATATTCTCAAAGCCATATCTTTTATTTAGTTGCATTAAATTAAGTCAACTTCAGTGAATATTAAGTATTTGCTATAGTAGGGTCTTAAAATGAAAATCGGCAGTTTCGTAATTCCTCTTCTAATAACTCACATTCAAATTGTTCAAATCTCAATATTTCCTCTGTAATTTCTAATTAGTAGGCTGAAATAACCTATGTTTTTCTCTCCTGGTAGCTCCCATACAAACGGCCCATTTATTTCATACATTTTCAGTTTTACATCTTTCAAACACTTGTAAGGAATTCAGCCAAATATGACATTTGATATAAGGTCTTAGAACAAAAACTGAGGCATCGCAACATACCTTCTGCTACCTCCCACACAAATTGACGCCGAAATTTAATTCTTCCACTGCAATCCGTAATTCGTAGTCTGCAATTAACTAAATATCTGTCAATGGTATTTCCAACACAATATTACTGTTTGTTCTGATCTGAATACAATTCTGATTATTTTCACAAATATTAGTATATTAAAACAAACCTGGTATGAAAAAATTACGCTTTAGAAAAGTGGTCATACGATCTCTGGCCATAAAAACTGTTTTATCGATTTGGATGCTCTGATAATATTTAAATAATAATGTTTAAAATTTCATCCTAAGATTACACTCTTTTATAATTCTTATGAATTCTTGATCCGAATTGAATTTTGGATATATATCTTATACTCGTAAAATTGATACACCTCAATCAAGCTAAATCTAAAAAGGAAAAAAAAACTTTGCAATTGTAGATTTATTTACAACATATGGATTGTTCTATATGGAACACCATTCAAAAATAAAATTTTCTGTATAAAAAGAATTCATAAGAATTTCCAGTATGAATAAAGATTTTGTCTGATAATATTTGACTTATAAAAAGTAGTTAAAATTGATATACCTCAATCAAGCTAAATCAAAAAAAGAAAAAAAACTGCGATTGTAGATTTATTTATAACATACTAGCTGACCCGGCAAACGTTGTTTTGCCTTCAAAACGATGTTTGTCACCTACCATTATATGATTCAATGTTAATGTGGTAAAAAAAATTAATCTCCAACGCCATCTATCACTTCAAATAAAACCTTTTAAACCTTCCGGAATACTCCACCAATAATTTAAGACCAAAATGAGCCAAATCGGTTCAACCGTTCTCGAGCTTTAGCGAGACTAACGCACAGCAATTGATTTATATATATATAGATATAGATAGGTGG
The DNA here is from genome assembly GCA_019455685.1 of Philornis downsi. Lineage (NCBI taxonomy): Eukaryota > Metazoa > Arthropoda > Insecta > Diptera > Muscidae > Philornis > Philornis downsi. Next base: position 953,256 of record JAHXMU010000724.1, on the reverse strand, counting down.
ATAGATGGATTGTTCTATATGGAACACCATTCAAAAATTAAATTTTCTGTATACAAATGTTGTTATATTTTTTCGGTTTTCCTGTAATTATACAACATTCCCATATGATGAATCTATCATGATCTAAATATATTTATTCTCCTCTCTCAGAAGCTTATATGAGTCTTTATGAAAAATCCTGGAAGATATTTAAAGAAACAAATTCAAAGAATCGTATAGAATTCATGTGAACATTAGGATAACATTAAAGTTTTTCGGAATTTAATTGAACGATCTACTTTTTTTATGAATAAAACCCTATGACCCTAAAAACCTAAACCCAGAAATTAATTTTTGCTACATGGACAACCAACATCTCGGAATTTGAATGTATTTTTATTTATTAAAATTTTACAGAAACTGAATTTTCTTTCGCATTAAACCATTTTTAATCGTAGCCTTCATAAGTGGTGGTACTTATATGAGCCGCTTGGAGGAAAATCTGGATTCCCAACTGGAGACAGCCCGCGATGTGAGAGACAAACTTGGCAGCACTTTGGAGCAGTGGCGCATATGTGGCCTTTTGCTTCGAACGAGCGCCAATTCAGCGACGCAAAGCCTCAAACAATGGAGAAAACTTAAGGCTGTTATGTGAGTTCATTGCATAACCATTTTCCAAAATTAAGAACAAACTTTATTCTATAAACTTTAATATATTTCATTCTGCGTTATAGAAACCCTAAAGATAAAATCGAAACAGCCTTAGCCTGCCGGAAAGATCTGCAAGCTTCTTTGGTTTCATTGGAATGTGCACAGCTTTCTTTGCCTCATGTTGAAATTAAATACACCAGCAATCGCCAAGTTCTGGCAGTGAAACATTGCAACACTTATATGATCACTGATGTCGCCAATCTTGCACGTTACGATCATACAACTAAAGTGTTCGCGGCGTACGAATCGAATATATCCAAAGCGTCCACGTGGATTTATGAAACGTTCAACAAAACGCTAAGACAGGATTTCGATCGGGCTGAAGAGACGGTTAAAAATTTGGCCAAAACTTTAAGAGACCATCGTGAAGAAATCTTTATAATGGCCAGAAAATAGCACTGGCTTTTTGGTTTGGTTTCGTTTATATATTTTATTACCTTATTTTTTATTAGCATAAAATATTTGTTAATTTAATTAACATTTTTATATAACAATGAACGCATTTTTATTTGTATTGGAGTATAGCAGGATTTCTATTAATACCAATAGGATTTTTTGGGTATGCGATCTTCTTTGATGCCCATTTCTTCCATGATATCCATTTCGAAGGTACTAAGTTTGGGCTTAAAGGTGATTTCCTCAATGACGGTGGCTAGAATAAGAGAAAAAAATTATATTAAATAATTTCCATTTGCTTTAAGGATTTACGACGTTTTTTTAAATTTTCAAGTCAAAAAATTAAAAATGTAATTTCCATTTAAAAAAAGATGTATCTGTAGCTTCTTGCAGGTATAGAACTAGAATTAAAATTACGCGTCGAATCGGCTAAAATGTCAGTTTTTCTTTCAGCGAATTACGAAGAAGTATCAAACCAAATCTAATGTATTTTTCTTTCCCACCAAAAGTGCAAATTCTTTTCTGCATTTGGTTGAAGAATACAATTTTGTGTTCGTTTCTGCTAAATGTTGTCTACTTTGAAAGGATTTCGTATTCAGTTCCGAAAACGTCGCCCTCTGAGAGCCGAAAAATATCGCAGTTTTTGCGCTAGGGATTTACAGTTAACATATATGAAAAGTCGACAAATGTTACTCGTGCAACTTTTACAAATTCCATTAATTTCAGCCAACTTTGACACACATCAAGCATTGGATAAAGTTAGGTCTGAGATTTAAAATAGACTCCATAATCACACACCTTTTAGAATCTCCCAAAGTTTGGAAAAGATATAACGTTGCTTCATTATTGCGCCATAATTCTCTGACTAAAAGTCTACTGAGCATAAAGTAGTATTCAAAGATATTGCTACAGGCTTCTTACAACTATAGACGCTTATTGATGTTATTTCTCTATATCGGCACTGATGGAAAATCTTCTATGTTTTCCATATAAACCGCAATATAAAAACATTTAAAAGTTGAAAACGTAAGTCGACTTTTAGACTTTTTCGCAAAATTCGATATCTAATAAACTAAACTTGCTATCCACCTGGAAACATTTTTCTAATGCCCAAAATGTTAAACAAAATAGTAATTACCCTTTTTGGTGTCTTTTGGATGTCACCTGCATCTTCAAACTTCACTTTTCATCGAGAATAATTTTTGTTCACCTGCTTCAACAACATCGGCGACCCTACGACCTAAATTATAATCCGCAAACAGTCGACAAATGGTTGTTTCTAGCCTTTACTGACTTTAAACTGAATTTCTCACAACTAAAAGAATTATTTAATCAGCACACGAAATAGTATGCAAAAAAGCAGAACTAGAGTCACTTATACTTAAATGCAAAAAATCGAAATGACATTAAATTTTGATAGGCATTCTTTGCAAGTTATAATTTTCTAGGGATAAGATCAATATTTTGCTACAGGTGGCATATTTTTGATGTGTTTTAGCCGATGTGTTCTATTACGATACGGTAATTCTGCATATTAAACAAAAGCTCGTTGCCTAAACACCACTCATTTCAATTTATAGGTCTTTCTGATCGTAATGGAATGATGCAAACTTAAAACATTCGTTCTTTTAATAATGTTATCGATATCATATAAGCTTTTCCTGCAATTTTGAAGCTGAATAATCAAAACGATAAGTCTTTAAATGGTACGACGAGGAAGATGTTGAAGATTCATTAATCGAAGCAAATAAGTCCGTAACAGCTGCCTCACAAACTGCTAATAAAAATGTTGTAACACTCATATGATATTTGAAAATCGAAAGGATATATTTCCATTGGAAAATGCTTGAAACTTCCATCGTAAATGTCAAATACATAAGGCAAATTAAAAATAATTAGGGGCCGAAGAAACAGTTTTCTGGAGTCAAAAAGCCAATTTTTAAATCGTTGTCACTTGCGTTTGAGTTGGAACAAAATCATCAGGCCAGTTCTGATATCTACTATGAACGGACCGGCGGATTTAAGATAAAACGTTTGTACCATTAATTTTGAATTGCCATAAAGCATTTACGTACACTTTGACACGACATAATATCTTGTACTGCTTAATACCATTTGTATAATAGATGCACGCAAATTATTTGAAATCTTAAAATATTGTTTTCAAAAATATAATACCCACAAGAAAGCATTTAAAGCACAAACTATGTAAAGAAATTCGTTTGTATTCCGTAAATGAGATATCAGGGAGCTTCTCACGTTCAATGAGATTGCACGCATCCTATTTTCAAACTAATTCAATGAGACTCAGAGTTTATCGAAGATTCCGAATATCAGTTTGAGAAATATTTGCCAGACTTCTTGATTACTCGACTATTGGACGTGGTTGTCGGATATATCGGGGTAACTCCCGCTTAAATAACGATGCGTTGTACCGAACCCACTATCATATGCATGATAGACAAAGGTTTTGTCAAATCATAGCCTATATCGGCCTTTCGCCTATGTGGCCTATGGCCTATGAAAATTCAATCGTTTCCTCTGCAACTTCTGATTCGTTGACAACAGTAACTTATTATTTTATAATGCTTGACAAAGTGTGAAAAAATGGGTTCATTCATTCATTCAGCAAATTCATATAAAATTTTCAAAACGCGTTACAAAATAACGCTTTATGCAATTTGGTAAAGTGGAATTTTTTGCCTATTATTTGGAATTCGTAGGCATTATAAATCAACAACAATTTGGTTAGTCTTAATACTTTTGGTAACTCATGAGACTTGCATAGCTTTCCTTACCACTTACAGAAGTCAAAATAAGTGGAAAACAAGCTTTAAGTACGTATTATATTCAGTCAGTTTAAAGTTTATGTACTATCTTTTCTTTTTACCTGGTGTATCCTTTTCCCTTTCTATGTATGCAGATTGCACCTTGTAATCATGTGTGTGATTATTAGCTTCTGGTATAGGTATCAGGCGACCCGTACGTGTGGAAACACGTACTTTCTCACCCTCTTCAGTGTAACGCCACTCAAATTCACAGCCTTGAAGATCAGAGGGATCAACCAAACGAATATCTTTGGTGACCTACGAAACATTTGGAAGACACAATCTTTATATTCACAAACTCACAAACTTCAAATTCCGCATTCTTACATCCAATGGAGCTTCTGATTTGATTAAAATGCCCGGAAAATCTCCTTCCGCACCAACAGTACGGTAGTGCCAGTTTAGACCATCTACTACAACCCAGTTGCGTTCCGGTATCACTTGAACAACCAGGCCTTGTTTGCCTTTATCTTTGCCCACCAGAACTTCAATGCGATCCCCACGGAAGAAACCCCATTCCTCTTAAAAAAAAAAAAAAACATTTGGTTACGGAATTGGAAATCTTGTGGACTTGCTTAACTTACCAATTGGGGTTACAAACACCTTCTTGCGTATAGTAGCCGGCAAATTTTGTTGGCGGAATTGTCCAGTCCATGGCTGGTTCGTGGTGTAACGAAAACGTTTTCGTTCCACCGTACGGTTAAGATATTGGGGAACACCTTTGGGGGTTTCATAGTAGACCTGTTGGAAAAAGGATAGAATTTATTATAATTTGATGGTCAATTTTATATCACATGCCAAGGCAATGTCTGCTCCGTTCTTTATCCGTTGTAGTTTGTTAGTGTTATTACCTGTTTTTTACTTCGTTCGATATACTCCTTGGGAAAATTGGAGAAGTTCTTCAATTTTGTTCTAAGAAATTGTGTTATGCGCATTTTTAATTAATAATTTTATAAAAATACTTTTATTTCCCAAAATCTAATAACAATAACGTGAGCACTTATGAAACCTTCCCAATTAGGGCTGAGAAATAATTTGAGTTGAGATGGAAAAAAAGAGTTTAGCACAATAGTACTGTAGAACTTGTTTAAAGGGTATGACGTACTAACAGACAGCTCAGACAAACTTAAACTTATTTTTGATCAATTAGCTTAAATTTTCATAGTAAACATTTGGTAATTTTTGTAAATAATAATATGTATAATATTATACATAACTTGAATAATTTATAAAATTTATACAGTGGTAAAAATTGTTGTACCGTGAAATAAATGTTGACATTTTGCTGATTCAATATAAATATTGACATCATGTTAATGGCTCTCACCTAGAAAATATTTCGTTGTATGCGGTAGTGCGTGTTTAGCATTTGAAGACTTTTTTGTCATACAGCTGTTCACTCACAACGCAAAACAAATAAAAATAACCAGTACGCCCACACTCACAATACAAGAATACATGTAATAATTTTGCATTCTTCTGTCCGAATTTACGGCTGCCTTGGAACAATTACAATTCACCACGCTAGTGTCAACATTTTGTTCGGGTCAAAACTTTTTAAGCATTTAAAACACGGTCTAAGATTAAAACACTCAAAACAACATATTAGCATATCATGTCTTTAAGGTCCTTCTATCCAATATACAAAAATAGGTTTTGAGGAAATGGCACGCATAAGAATAACTAGTATGATAGACTTATCAGTGATGGAGAAAATTGACAAATGTTTAGTAAAAAAGTTTAATCAAAAAAAATTTATTTTTCAGAAAGCGCGTATCTTGGTTTCTAAAATTTATTCTAAAACTGTTTTCCGTTTATAACACTACATTTTTAGGTTACAATTTGCGTTTAATGAAACTAAAGTCTATCGACATCTATAGTAAAAAACATTGTTTCCCATAAAATTCGTGTAAAAGCTATACAGCTGAATGTAGATACTAACTATATTATAGGTGGAAACATAATTTACTTTGTGAATAAACCTTAGTACTTCAAAAACTTTACGGAAGTAATATCGGAGCTTTAACCAAAACTAAAAAACCCCGAAATCAATTATTTGAAAATTAACTTTAACTTAATATATCTTGCTCAAAATTTTCTAATCGTTCGAAAGGGAATTTGTCAAGCTTAATAAGAATACCCAAACTATATTTGATGCAGGCAAAATTATGGGCTCTTGTGAATCGGAGAGTTTTGATTTGATTGATTTTTCATGGTAGAATTTTGTGCAAAAAATGGCCGTACATACAATGTCGTATATATATGCATAATGGTCACCAGATAGTGATATGTTTTTCAGTAGAAAAGTTTTTTAACACTGATTTGCAAACAGCTATTTATAAAACATTAATTTGCCGTTGTCATCTAGTGAAATTGTTTAAACATTTTAATATTTTATTTCAATAACAAAATTGTAGTCCAAAAGAACATTTTGCTATTTTAAGCTACACCCGAAATATAGATTTCACGAATTAGATATCCTTAAAGCCACTGTTTCTTGCATACAAGCAGCCTTAGGGAGATAACACAAGGACGATAGAAACTTATAGACATATTATTTTTCTCTGGATTGAATAATTTTGTCCCATCTAGCTCTCTTTTCCAACGTAGAAATTCATACATTATATGTACAACAACTTACTATAATCTGCAAAAATAGTAACCAGAATATATAAAGTCATGTTACTCTCTTGGCTCTCTAATCATCTCTACTTTGTTTCTAGAGAAAAATATTTTAGTCTGACTGATTATGATTATGATTAAATTTGTATTTTTCTCAAATAGATTTAACTGTCAAGCGAATCTGTTACATACGTTATTATTATATCACAAGAAAACAATCAAACACACTAAAGTAAACTTTCAGTGCGAGTTATTACTCTTGATTATATATCTGGCATATGTAAATTTGGAAGAATTGGAAAAACAGAAGGAAAATATCACATTGAAATGCCTTCACCTGGCAATACCTGGTAATTATCCGTAAATATTCAATATGGCAATTCGACTATAAAACAGCTGTTGTTTTTGTTTGAGTCATCTGTTCAAATTTTTCTTTCGCTTGGGTTAAACTTCAAGTGTTTTCAAAGGTTTTTTTTACATTTCTGCGTCAAATTGTTTATCGTTAAATAAACAAATACAAAATAGGAGATAAAAAGAAAACATTTACCACTACTTGTTTATAAAAGCCACCACATTTTGTATTGTAAGTCATAAATAAGAAGTTGTTCGTAAGAGCAGTATAATCGGTTGTGTTACCAAAATAAGAAGAATCGTAAAGTTAGTCACTCTTTGATACACATCAACAACAAAATGTCCTATGATGCTTTAAACATAGAAGGACCAGCCACCGAAGCAGCACCTGTGTTATTGTCCAAACATGCCAAATATTTTGTAAGATTTCTACATTTACTACCTGCGCGCCTTGCTTCACATGACTCGACCAGGTAAGAATAGAGTACTGACCCAATGTCTTCCCACATTGATGTATTGATTCTCTTTTCCATGATACTTCAGAGGTACCATAGCCTTCTTTGCTGTCTGTGGTTTGGATGTCTTGAACTCCCTTCATCTCTTGACTTCAGAAATGCGCAAGAATATCATAGATTGGACCTATGGCAGTCTGGTGATATCGCTATCCGGTGAGCGCAATTGTTCCGGTTTTCAGGTAAAGTGTAGACATTTATAGCTGCGTTGTAAATTGTGGTTAATGTTATTCAGTTATCTATTCATTTGTTTATATTTATCACTGTCATGTTAATGTCTTCCACTTATCTTTACGTGACTGTGATGCAGTGACGTTTAAATTCTAAATTTTTCGAGCTTTCAAAAGATTGATGCGTGTGTGCATAACGATTTCACTAATCAAGTTCGCATTTTATAATATAATAATTTGTAGAAATCATAAACAACCATAACGCAAATTGGTTTATTGCTTGGTAAGACAAACATAATTTGTGAATTAAGTTGATTAAAATGTGGAAGATACGTTTTCCTCAGTGTAGATGAAGATTCTACTTTGTTAATACCCTAATTTACAACAAATTGAATAATAATGTCCGTCCGACATTTGGCGAAATTTTGACTGCGACAATTTTCATTGATCGGCCAATGTGTTAGGTTTTACTAGACAAATTGATTTTGGATATTCTTTCTGACCACTTGCCTAAAATGTGGAAAATCGTTTAATATTTTCAAATTCTCTCCACTCATTAATTTTGGCTAGATTTTGCCGATTCAAGTTTTGTTGCGTCCCTCAGAACGAAATTACCTGCTTTTATACCTTAAAATAGCCATAGTTTCCAATATGGTTTTGAGAAGAACATGTGTCATTTATAAAATGAATCTTTATAATTATATTATATAATAAATATAATTCTTGTAAGCTCACTAAATGGGGAAATTCCTATTCACGCGGTGCAAAGGAATTTTGTTTTTAATTGTAAGTCAATTTTACTGAAATTTATCATATATTTTTGAGCTTACAGTTTTCATCTGAACGTGAATGTAAAAAAAATGTATTTCCTTTGTATCCCAAGAATGAGATCTCACATTCAGGAAGCTTACAGGCCTTTTGTTTTTTGACTCACCCAACGAGGCCTATAGTTCAGCGACGATTTCGAACGTCACAGTTTGAGTAGTATTTACTGGATTTGTCGATTAGCGGACTACTCGAAGTATTAGCTGGACACATCCAGGTGACCAAATAATAAGAGGTGGTTGTATCGATGATCGAACCCGCGATCATGCTAATGACAGTCTCGTGTTCTAACCACCGCAGCATGGTTGATCACTATTTCTGAAAGTTTCCCATACAAATACCATTCAAGCTTTTCTGAATCGTATAGCTCTGGTATGCAATTTCAGAGAATACAGACTATGGTGATAAAAGTCCGAAAAATGTGCAGAGAAAAGCGCTTTTAATGTGGTTTTCAAAAGGGATTGTCTACCGACCGACTAAGTTTATTTCATTTTTATTTATTTTATTAATAGCCGAGCCATATGGTAATGTATAAAATAAAATATAAGAAATAAGTATATGTCGATATATGAGTTTTCAACTATTATAGGGCGATTCGGTTTTGATAGACAAACGAATGTTGTTTACGTCGACTTTAATAAGTCTTTTGATAATGTGAATCATAAATTGTTACCGCATAAAGTTTACATGTTTTGATTTAATATATAACAATAACGCAGGAAATCAGCGTACCTTGGAAATATGAGGCAGACTGTGTATTTTGATAACGCTCTTTCTCTATCGACTACCATTATTAATCATTAATGACTTGTCAACTACTATTATGTCAGCTTATGTATGCTGAGGAGGTTGAGATATTTTTTAGTAATGATTGTACTCATGAATCCGGTAGAGGGCTTAATTAGGTTTGCTACTTGGTATAAGATTAATGGATCTAAATCTGGACCAATTTTGTTAAGGTTTGAGTTGGATTAATTCTTTTGTCGGCCTTGGTATTTGGATGGATAGGAGATTTAATGAACACATTGTATCTATTGTCAACAAAGCATATGTTCTAATAGGAAATATTATTAGGATGAAACATTAGTATTGAAACTGCTATTTAACCACTAGTTATTGATGCAAAATCCAATGCTTGCATCCACTTTCCTCTGGCAATCCATAAGGATTCAGGCCATAATGTGTATACTGTCCCTTCTTAATGGGGGTGTACCTTGTCTCGAGTGGGAGTGGGTTAGTGGGCATATTGTATATCCTTACCTTAATATTGAAAGGTCCATAATTCTGATTGGAATTATATGAAAGCGGAATAGAATTATATGCAAAAAACCAGAAGCTTGTCTTATTTCCGCAATTGAGTTGAAAGGAAAAAGCTCCTACTACATAACATAGCAATTTTACATTTGTGTTTTGAAACTTCATCCCTCTACAGTTTTAGCCACTCACTTCTGCGTCACCCTTCGAGTTCATATTCGAGGCCTTTTTGGACATTGTGGCATTTTCATTATTAATCATAACTTGAAATAGCCAACATAATCTCTGTATTTTGATATGCTTGACCATATGGATGTCGGTAAAGAGCTAATTAAGGTTTATGAGACGACAACAGTACACTCTGTTAACGATAATGGGAACACATTCTTTCCGTAATATTTTTTTCGAAAATGCCTAGATTTCATCCGCTTTCTTTTTTTATAGTGCGTTCTTCTTCTAATTTCCAGTGTGTCATTTTTTATTTTGTTGACTGGGGTACATAAAAACTCCATCATTTTTTCAAAACGATATTTGTCAAAATAAATGAGTTGGTTTTGTCTACGTTTAAAACCAAACTTAATTTTACTGACTGCTTCTCAATGAGAAGGCTGCAGTAACATCATGCAGTTTCCGACCTATCTTTTTTATATCATCAGCGCCAGCAAGCAGCATGTGATTTCCGTTGATGATGATGCCAGTTTTCTCAATGGCACCTACATAGGTATATTGAAAGGCAGCATGATAGATTAACGCCGTTTCTAAGTCTTCCTTTGACTGTAAAATGACTCAATAGAGTCTTTATCCAACTTTATGTTTCTTCTGTGCACTCATAATATAATATATCTTTGGTCTCATCGCCCATGTCTACCACCAAGGCTTGTGCACAAATAATGAAATAAAAAAATATTTCGCCTTGATGTGAATTGTGGGTGTTTGATCGCTTACAGGATTAAAGACCGAAACAAAGTCTCAAAAGTCTCTACGACAGGGTTAATATTTTATGTTGAAATTTCCCAACCGTATGCACCTCTCTTGTCCATTTCAACTTCTGGATATAGATACTGGCAACCAGAGTACGCATTTTGTGAGTAATGGGTAAACCAGTCACAAAATGAGTGACCCACTCACATCTTCGTGGGAAATGAGAAACGCACTACTCATGAGAAATGAGGAATGGCATGTGCACACTACCCATGATGGTGGGTGTCTAGCCACGAATACAATTCACCACGCACGGGCAACGTATAACTTTTTTCTGCTTTGTGTTACTGAATCGCTCCCCTCATGGTTGCAAAACAATAAATATCTTAAATCTAGTCGTCGACGAATGTATTTCTTTTTCACGTAATTTTTTTGCTGCATATTTTTGTTTGTATAGTCCTCTGAGGTCGGAAGTGATTAATTTACCAAACCAAATGCTCGTGACAATCTGTTGGTTAGCAGCTCTTATGGTGCCGATTATGCGTCGTTTGCGTTTTGAAACGTTAAGCGCAATATTCGTACGTATGATCTCATAATATTAACCAAAGGAGTGTGAGTCACGCAAATGAGCAGGGAGTCGCCAGGCCCAATGATGCACGCTCATGCATTTCTCTTCGTAAGGGGAACTACTTGAGAGATGAGGCCAATGTCTGAATTTACGCTAAAAACAAACTGTAAACCTTCACGTACTGCCAAAAAGGTCAAAAAAAATATATTACTTAAATCTAAAATATGTGTAATTCGGAAACAGAGCATTTGATAATGAAAATAACACAGTTTTTAGTCTACGCCGAAGGCTTTCGTTCTCTTGTTCATTGCCAATATATGGCTGATAGCGGAAGGTAAGCCCTAACAACAGCGTGGTCGCAGCTCTTAATATAAATCACAGCTGCTACCATATGAAGTTTTGAGTCGGCTTGAAGTGCAAGTTTTTCACTACGTCTCAGTATTAAAAAGCCGTAAATCACTTGTTGTAATATTATACAAATGCAAAAATCCCTAACACATATAAAATTCACAAAAGCTGGACTAATGCATAAATTTGCCAATTTTTAATTTTTTATAGATTATAATTGTATTATTGCGTTCTTTCATTCACCTTTCTGTATTAAGCAACGAACGATATGTAATATGTAGCGATCGAAATAAGTGCGACTAAGAGCACTAATCTGTTGAAATTAAAGTCGTTTCTGTGTAAGAAACAAATCAACCTTTACTTTTCGCAATTACCCATAATGCAAATCAGTAGCATTGTCCACGGGCATACTTTGCAGATTCGCTATTACATGTATTATAACTATTTATAGTTCTAATTTATGAATTGAATCATATTTTGTTCCATCATATATTTCTAGGGTTCTCGTTCTGTGACAATAAATACTGAAGATGCAGAATTTTTACGCAATGCTAAATGTTACCAATGGGGTCATCTGGCGATGACATACACCAGCATAGGTGTATTAGTTACACTGGGTGATGATTTATCGCGTTTAGATCGTAAATCTATAGTAGATGGTAAGAAGTTTGACTGCATTGCATGCAATATGCCATTCATTCACTGCTTCCCCTTTGTACCCTAGGTGTTGCGGCTGTCCAACGTCCCGATGGGAGCTTCAGTGCCTGTATAGACGGCAGTGAAAATGACATGCGTTTCGTTTTCTGCGCTGCAGCCATTTGCCATATGTTGGACTATTGGGGTGATGTAAACAAAGAGAAAATGTATGAATTTATAATGAACAGTATTGTGAGTATAATAGTAATGAATGAATACATTTTAAAAATATAATTTAATTGAACTTTTAAATATTTTCTATGCAGCGTTATGATTATGGTTTCAGTCAGCATTTGGATGGGGAAGGTCATGGTGGTACCACTTATTGTGCCTTAGCTGCACTACAATTAAGCGACCAGTTACATCGCGTAGATACTCAAACCTTGGAAAATATTAAACGTTGGTGCGTCTTCCGCCAAGTTGATGGATTTCAGGGGCGTCCAAACAAACCCGTTGATACATGTTATTCCTTTTGGATTGGCGCCGCTCTTAAGATATTGAAGGCATTTGATTTAACCGACTATGCTGCAAATCGTTCCTATATTTTAGAGACACAAGAAAATGTTGTGGGCGGTTTCGCCAAATGGCCCCATTCCACCGCTGATCCATTCCATACTTATTTAGGTCTGTGTGGCCTTTCGTTTACTGGTGAATCCGGGTTGATGGAGGTTATGCCTAGTCTTAATATGTCCATGGCAGCTTATGAAAAATTGCAAAAATTGCACGAAAAATGGAAAACACAAAGCATTGAGGAGAATCACAAAACGTACATGGACGGTCTGGCGCGACAGATGCTTGAAACAAATATCGCTGTGGATGAAGACACGACGGCCACAATTACCTCGCCTTTGATAAAAGCACAATGATGATTTTTTTTTGTTTTTTTGAGAAAAAAACGATAGATATTGAAATTTTACAATATTTTATTTTTTTCTAAATGAGCTTTTATTTTAGACATTTACATGTGTATTCTTTGTTTATGTAGACCATAAGCTTAATGTATTTTAGTATTTAATAACAATACTAATAAAACGCTGTCCAAACGTACTTTAATAAACTAAAGTAAAGCCTTTAAAAACATTCTATGTCACAGAAGAAGATTGAAACAAAGCCCATAATAAAATAAATATGTATTTACATTAGCATCGCAATAATATTCATACTTATATTCAAGCTAAATCTAATTCAAACTTGCAGGAACAAACGATTGATATTCTGTCCTATGTCATACAGCTGAAGTTGCATGTTTCCACCGCCGCCAGCTCCAACATTTCCATTCCTAGCCGGTCGATCTATGTGTACTTTGCCCCTCAAAGGTCCCAAGGATCTCTCCGTCACCAAATCGCAGCGCCGAACCATCAAAGACTTCAGATGTGTACAATTTTTTGTTAAAGTTCTGTAATGTAAAGTTGGCATGACTTAATAATTCCACGGCTAGTAGATGAGAAAATCACTGGGATAGAAATCATTTTGATTGAAATCTAATTGATTTCGTCTATCGATAAAAACTCGCTTGCGCAAGGGCCCTAATGAACGTTCGGTGACCCGAGGGCAACGTTGTATGAAAAGTGATTGCAAACGAGGGCAGTGGTTGGTTAAAGCACTACAGGAAAAAGATAGAGAGAGACAGTTAGAGAGAAAGGAAGCATTTTTAAGCAGAAGAGTTTAGTTGAAAAGTTTTCAATTAATTTTATAACTAGTAGCAGTATAACCTTCCTGTGTTAACAACAATTGCTATTGATTTGGACATACAAATAATTTATGCTGACCGGGTAAACAATCAACAATTAGTGGCATTGTTAGCAGAAATTTATGTGGAAGTTAGGAGTTATTCCGACATTAACAAAACTAAAAGATCGATTAGATCTAAAAAAAATATGTAATTAAAAAAATTAATAGAATATTCCACGTTAATAATAACAGTCGCATACACTCACACTATAGTATAGTTAATCCTTATATCCTACCAACTTAGACAAAAAGAATATAAAGGGTTTCTCCCGTCTACGCATGGGACATACCATCGCCACCCACCAACATCTTTGGAACAAGAACGTGGGTGATAAATGCCATAAATGCGGGGATGTCAAGACAGTAAAACACATTTTGGAATCATGTCCCAACTATGTAACTTGCGAGCAAACTTACTGAAGAACAAAGGACTGGATATCCTTAAATTAACCAGCTTGGAAAATATCACAAATACATTATTACACCACATTGTAGCTGATGGCTTTAGCTGCTAATGCTACGTCAAATTTATATTATATTTTAATCTAATATTTACTATAAGCTTAACATAACGTAAATAAATAAATAGATAAAGCATATTTGAGCAGTACGAATACATGCTCGTGTCCTAATATGCATATCAAAGCCATATCTTATGAATATGACTTAAGAGTGTGCAGTAGCGCTATATGAAGATAATTTTATTCGAATATAATATAATATAATACAGAGCGACGCACGAATCATGCTACGGTATAACAGCTTCAACGGCACTGGCTTCCAGCAAGGTAGAGCAACTGTACACATAGTCAAAAAATGACAAACAAATTAATATTGGAAAACCCCACTTTCCGCTGACCCAAGACTTTTTTATGGGATTATGTCAAGCAAGAAGTATGCGAAAAGAAACCAAGGACTGAATTGAAGCAATCCATTAAAGCAATAATTAAGGCGGTCCCGAATAATAATTTTCTGATCAGGTGTTGCGTATACATAAATGACCATGGAGGTCATTTATTATCATCTTTATCCAAGCATCTTCAAAACCAATTACTTATATAGAACAAAACTGAAATTTCTATACAAAACAAAACAAAAATTATTTTAATTTCTTATTGTGGTGCAATTGGATCGCCACTCTGTATTAAAATAAGCCTTCAAATAATACTGCATAAAAAACAGGCTTCTCTGTTTCTCTCTTTTCGAATATGGTGGTGTATTTTTCCTTTGGACTGGCCAATGAATGAATCTAACGTTCGTCCAATGGATGGACGAACAATACAATGGTACATATAAGAAATCTTAAAGTTTTTCTAAACATTACTTTTCAACAAATATATCAATAACAGCACTAATCTAACCCAAATTCCTAAATATTGTAAGATTAAATAAACGCCCATATCTCGGAGCGTGCAAATTCGGTTCAGTTGAACAAAGTGGCAACACTGTCAAACACACTCAAAAAAAAAAAAAAAAAAAAAAAAATACAATTTTATTATAATTTTTGATATCCAATTTTTTGTACAATTGAAAGAACACACGTTGAAAGTGTTTGTAAATGTAATTTCTTCTTAGAATTGTTTATGCTAATATTGTGACATTTTTTAATCAACATTTTGTTCTTTCTAACTTTGGTACAAAAGTAAAGTACAAATAAGTTATTTTCGATCACATATCATTATAGGCTTAAATGTCAGTTACGATTTGACAAAAAAGAAAATTTTAAACCGGCTTAACCCGGTTCAAAAAACCTTATTTTGGTTTACTACTTTTTATGCGCCAAGAGGAACAAAGAGAGTATTTTCCCATAACAAACTTAACATTTTAACAAAAATAAAACCTCGTATATCGGTATTATTCGTGTTTTGTGTATGGAATGAAAAAATTAATGAAAACTTTGCATCTTTATGCAGGAAAATTTAAAATTTGTCCTTTAGAGCGGGAATTAAACTGATGGATGGATCAGATGGTTAGTTCTAAAATTTTTATATGCCGTGGAACATTGAAAAAATTTTACAATTGGTGACGTATGATGGCATTTATACCTAGTAAAAATATACACTTAAAAATTAATGATGCAATTTCCATCGTACACATTCAACAGAATTCACTCTAAATAGCTACTATAACTTGGAGTAATGCAAGATCTAAAAATGCCTTAAAACGAGCTTAATTTAGAAATACGATATTAACTCAGGAATTATATTTATATATTATCAAGTATATTCCAGTTCAAAAAATACGACGCAGCTAAATGATGAACGTGAGAAAATAAACAGAAAGCAACAATAATGAACATGTTGTTTTTTGTCCAATGTATATAGACTTAACTCCCACCATACAAAACAATTTTGAAAAAAAACTAAATTTTATAGAATCTAACTTGTTTTTAATTATAGGATCTGCTTATAAGTGTTAGGACGTTTGAGGAGACAGTTCTAGATCCTGAAACATCTTGATGGCCAATGAAGTTTTTTGTCCTGCGCAGCGACCAGAAAAAAACGTACTTGAAATTAACCGTTATGTCAAGTAGACATTTTCGAATTGAAAATATTTGGTTGAAATCATACATCTCGAAAAAAGCTTCGACAATTATGCCAAATAGCCGCGAAAAATGGAATTTGTAAGGAAAAGCGAATCAAAATCATAGCAATTAAATGCCTCAAATACTTAATTTTGCTTCTGTATTTCTCCAGCTGAAGTGTAGAGCTAAAATCGGTTAAACAATATTTCGGAGGTAATGTAAGGTTAAGGATTTTTAATTTCGACATTCTGCTGCGGAATGCATCATCAGTCGAGTAGAAAAGCTGCATAAGATCTAACACTTTCCCACAATAATCAAGAAAGTGTTCTTTAATGTTAAAATTAAAAAATTACAATCTCTCTCTTTACATTAGACAAAATATAAACTAATGTGTTATAAAAAATTTAGAATAGTTAGCTTAAGATTTTCCTTTGTACCATCAACAAACGCATTCTCTGAAGACAAACGCATTCTCTAACCGCCGTTTTTCTCCAAAGATCGTAATTGTGCAATCTAGTTGTCCATGCCTTCCATAACACTTCTATACGAGAGGTGTCTTCTATAGTCTTCCACTGCTTTCCATGATATTTTTATATATTTTTAGTGACGTTTTTCTGCCTATAACACTTTTCTATACAGAAAGTGTTTTCCATGACCCTATTTTGTACGATAGTGCGACGAAGTGACTTTCTTAGCGCTTTCCTATATCAGAAATACATTTCATGACAGTTTCCTATACGAAAAGTGTCTTCTAAGATAATTTTCCTTAACGCTTCTATTTGAAAAAAATGCCTTCAATGGCACTTTTCTATAAGAATAGTGCCATCCAATACACTATTCTATACTAAAAGTGTCCTCCATGACACTTTTTTTATATGAAATGTGTTTTTCTGTACGAAAAGAACTTTACATGACGCTGTTCTATAGGAAAAGGACTTCTCTCTCTCTCTTCTATACGAAAACGATCTTCCATGACACTATTCTACACGAAAAGTGCCTTCGGCGGAACTTTTCTATATAAAAATTGCCTTCCATGACAGTTTTCCGTGCCAAGAGCGCCTCTAATAACACTTTTCTATACGAAAAGTGCTTTTCCTAACATATTTTTATACTAAAGTATCTTCTGTGCCATTCTACTATAGAAAAGTGACTTTCCTGTACCTAAAATGCCTTTTTTGTACGAAAAGTGTCTTTCATGATAACTTTCCTTGACACTTTTCTATGTGAAAATTGCCATCCACGACACTTTTTAACATAAAACACTTTTTCATACGAAAAGTGACTTCCGTGAAAGGTTTTATTACTTACTGTATGCCATAATCGGAAATAGCAGCACATCCGACAAGATTAATATGTTCCAATGCACGACAGTAATTGGCAATTTGTATCAACACTTGATCCGTTACGCTGGGCGTATTAGCCAATGATAATACTGTTAGCTTATTTAATTTCCTAAAGAATATTATCAAACACCTCTCTCCAATGGCAGCACAATGCGATATATCGAATTCCTCCAAGTTACTCTGATGCAGGGTAAGAGCATCCACTGCCCCTGTGGTCAACCATTGGCACTTCGATAGCTTGAGTATACGTAAATCTTTGCACTCTATAATAATGGGCTGCAGTGCCAAGGGAGTAATGTTAACACATTCATTTAGGTTGACTATTTTGAGACGTTTGTTTTTGGCCAATATGGGTAGCAGCAGTTCGTCAGTTAGCCAGTGGCAGCGAGCCAAGTGCAGATTCTCCAAACGTTTGCAGTGTTCGCCCAACACGGAGAAGATGACAGGAACGCTGTGGCCGTTGTTGCCAGCTAAATCGATTTCCGCTAGTCTCTCCAAGGCAGCCTCCACCAGGCGCTTCGCAGTGTGTGAGCAACAACGCAGTGTGAAAAGCTCTTTGAGTGTTAGATGCGAAAGTATTTTGGGTATTATAACGTCTTCCCAACTGAGATCGAAGAAAGTAATTTCATCTGAGAACGAGTGGGGAGAAAGAACTGTGGCCATTTCAGCCAAATGCTGTTCTTCAGTGGCAAACGTCGTCATTATATTCGAACGGCCTTGGCTTTTTTACCCCTCGATATGCGTTGTTTCTTTGTTTTTCTTGAAAATTAAATACGTTTCCGTTATATATTGTTTTGGTTTTACAAGCGTATTTCTCCCAAAATAAATTTTAATTATGCCGTAATTACGTCCTTTCTTAAGATTCCTGTGGCTTCTGAGTTTGTTTACTTCTGGGTTTCACAACGTAAATGTGCGTATGGCTATTGACATTGACCTCTTTTGGTTTTTCTCTTCTCTTTCGTTTTGCTCTTCATATTCTAAACAAAACGTTTGTGCAATATTTAAAACTAACAACAAATGAGGTTGACAATGGGGCGGCACCAGCTTTATGACATTCGCATTGAATCGAAATCTTTGTTTCGGAGAGATTTCATTTTATTTTGCTTCCATGAAACATTTTTATTCTTATTCTATAAGAATTGACTCTTCTATACGAGAAGCGCCTTACATAACTCTTTTTCTATATAGAAGACGTCTTTCATGACAGCGTTCTATAAAAAAAATTCTATAAGTAGATGTAATCGGTTCAGTAAAAGTATCTTTCAAGACAGTTCTGCATGTACAAGAGTCTAGGAACTTGTATAAAACAGCGTCATACAAAAAAATATCTTAATCATTCTAAAGGTATGTATGTTTCTCTATCTCGAACGACAGTTTTCGCGAAAGAAAGCGAAAGAAACCGATTTGCGTTCCTCTAACAACACTCCTACGTGAACGACGACTCGAACGATAGCGTAAGCATTTTCAAACAGTGTTTTTCTATTTCGAAAAACATTGCACCTCCGCCAACGCAAATGTCAAAATCACTCACTTGGTGTTTTGCTGCCGAGTAAGGGCAAGAAAATAATATTTTGAAAATAAAGATATTAAGGATGGGTAGCAAATGATAATAATATTTTTTCTATTTATTTCTTTTCTTGTTAGAAAATGTTTTCAAACATACCTTGCTTAACAAAAATTTTTTATACAAGACATATTTTGGTAAAAAATGTTTCTTCAAAAACATCTCTCTCCATGAAAGCTGTTTTCCAACTTAGTGTGCCATATAATATCTTAAAGGAATTTCCCTATGCTAGAAGCTTCTTCTAGACCTATGGTAACAAGAATATAGTTCTACAGAAAAGTATTTCTTACATAACTTTTGATAGAGAAAAATAAAAACTGTCCCCAATTAGTTTTCCTTTTTCTTGATTCGACCAGGTATGGACGCCCTTATCCTGTCTAGTCGCTATGCAAGGAGAGTCGGAGATTTCCCATATATTTTTAGCGTTCCAGATTCTTCACTTGTTTCCGAACTCCACTAATATGGCTATTCAATGCAAAGTCCATTCCAATTCTCCCAATGTGGCTCTATAGAAGTGTTATTGTTTATAAACAAAAAATAATTTGTTCATACTGATAGCAAATAAACAAGGCATAGGAGTTATTACTCACACATATTAACAAAAATAATACATGTGCAGCACAAGCACTGCCATGAGGAAAGGAATAAGATAATTAAAAATAATAATAACTGGCTTTCAACTGCCACGGTATTTTGTTAACTATTTACGAATTAAAACAAACTATATTTGGTTGTTATACTGTGGTCTCCACGATCGTTCGTGTTCAGAGTAAATGAATCATTTTTGGCTTTCAAAGCTGGGTTCTATGTTCTTTTCATGAGGAAAAATTTCACTTTTCCCCTATTGATAATATTTTTGCAACCTTGCCAATTTTTTTCTGTATTCTTTTCCAACACTGACATCAGAACAACTTATTTTCTACGTCATAGTATGTTCCAATAATTATAATATAGAATTATAAAATTGTGTCCAGCAATGCTACTTGAAAAAAGTTTCTCGTGATAAAAAACATATTACTGTCCAGTGGGAGAATTTGACCTCAAATTTAACGACCACTTATATATAGAGTTTCACCGCGCACAGTAAAAGCTGTAAGTAACAAACCTCTAAATGATATTTAACGAATCATTCTAGATTATAGAATCAATTTTGCTAGAATCTCGTATATTCATATAAATAAAGTGCATAAATTCACATTTTTAGAAACAAAACGAGACTTGGCTATTCCGTAATGTGGGCAACCCTCTAATGGTACGAAATAACAGCTGATCCTTTGATTTTGAAATTTATTAATTTCCATCCTTTGGAGAATTGATTAAAAATCCCCAGTTAACTATAAAATATCCCCCAAAATTTTTATATTAAATATAGAAGAAGTAAATTCAATATGAATTCTTGTTCAGCTGCTGAAATAGCTGAAAAGAAGCGTATTGCTCTGGAAAAGTTAAAGGCCAAAAAGGCGCAATTAACTAATGGTGGCTCCAACAATAATAACAGCAGATCTACGCCAACAACGAAAATATCGGCGGTAAATAATTCAATTCTTTCCCCAACTACATCTACTTCCACGCCGCAAGTTCGGTTGCCCGCGCCTAGCTTGCCGAATTCCAGTCCATCTCCAGCCCAACCACGGATGGAAAACAAGGCATCATCATTTCTAAATGCCATGAAAAGTAGTAACATATTCCTGCAAAGACAACAGCAGCAGCACTCGGCTCGGGATGCGGTTCATCCATATAAGAAGCCAACGTCCTTAGGTGAAACAGGAAATTTCTATAAAACGACATCTGTCGAGAAGCCTAAATATTCTAAAGATGCAGTGGATCATAGTGCAGTTCTACCAAAGCAAAAATTAGCTCCAGTGTTTCACAATTCCGTTAGCTGTAAAGTAACCATGATTAGTCCAACTAGATTTGAAGTGCAACCATCAAATTTCCATAATAAATTGATAGAAGTTTTTAAGACCATACCTTCCAGAGCATATGGTAAGGACTTGAAGAAAATAGTTGACAATATAATGCGAATACGATTACTTGCAGATCCCACCACTCGTTTCTGGAATTTTGAGTTGGCTGACTACAAATTGGTTCAGGAGCGTGTCGGCAATTTAAAACCCGATATTGTAATGGGTGTTATACCCCGAAATGTGCTCAAATTATGCTTGTCTCCTCCCAAAGAAGCGAGTACATCATGTTTAGAGTCGTTGGAACCGATGTTAGCCACCAAACTGATGCCTTTTCAAAAGGAAGGCGTATGGTAAGATATTAATCAATAGTTTCTTGGAAGAAGTGCTCAGTAAACATAATTACTCAAAGTTAAATGCATTTTGGGAAAGGTGAGGTAGAACGTAACTTATTGGTTATTGGTCTTGAAATCGATAAATTTATGTTTATGATGATAAACGCACTATGGCGTCGGCACGCTAAATTTATAAGGCTAACAAAATTAAAAACAATCTTGAAAAACATTGTTGGGATTTCCTTTCTCTTGAAAAAAAGAAACATTAATTTATATGGAGAAATTTTTTTGATTATATACCCATAACCATTGGATGGGGGCGCTACTCATTTTAACAACCAGAAATACGCATCGGAGACTCCATAAAGAGTAAATATACCTGATCGTTGCTTGAGGTAGGGGGCCGAAATTTGGCACAAAAATATCCCAGTCTCGTCATATGGTAGTTGGAGAAAGTCTGACTGTAACCATTTCTATTGCAAAATCGTGTAGGATAACATAAATTATATATTGTAAATGTGCCAATTCTATAAAAGCACTGAACCCAGCTTTGGATTCATCATGTTGTAGGCATGATTGTTGAAAATTGAAAAAAGTAAGAATTTTGCTTTGGAAAACTGGCAAAGTGGCCAAGATGCTCGCTTCTAATATCAGCATTATCAGAGTATCAGAAACGCAAAACAAAAATATAAACATATACTCTCTGAAATTCCGATTCGGCTATAATTTTTTACATAGTTTAATAACGGGGCTTTCTAGTTTGTTTGAACCAATTAATTGACGGTTTTATTAAAATTGTTTGAACAATTGTGATGACATTTTTTCAACTACCATTGCTCTAATCAATGGTAGCAGTTTTAAACCAACAGTAAGCAATTTCATTCATTCAAATAATAATAATGGGAAAAATGTCATTTCCATTCAATGACATTGAATCATTTTCAAATACAATTTTTTGAACCAATTAGTAATCATTATCATTGTTACGTCATTTCGGTCGTATTTATTTTGAGTTGAAAAACTTGATTATACCCAAGTTCCTTGCTTCCCAAGAGATTTCGCTTTATAATATATCTCAGTTCTGTGTTTGGAACCTCTGTATAGGAGGTAAATGTAGATCCCTGTAATTGGAACGAATCATTTTTGCTATCCCTATTATATGCTTGGTATGTAGTACTGCAAAGTTGCGTCATTGTTGGTTTGAAATAAAAATAACTCTTTTCCTTTTAATAATCCTTTTTGGTAATAAAGTAGATCAATTTGGAATTCTTCAGGCATTTCCTATCATTTCCTTTTTTTCTTTTTTAACTTTTAACTGCGATATTTATTTTTAAATATGATAACTTAGAAATAATTCGAAACCGTTTTCGCGAACAAAAAACCCGATATAGAAGAGGGCTAATTATCCTTAATTTATTACCCAGCGATATTATTCTTATTATAGATCCATTGTAACTTGAACAATTGAACAAAAATAAAATCGTTCTGAGTGGTCTAAAAAACTAGTAAGCTCAAAATTTCAAATTAAATAAGTATGAAAACATCTCACAAACTGAATCAAAGTTTTTTCTAATTTTGTTTCGGGTGTATGAATCATAATCTAAACGTGTTTTTATTTTTGTTTTGGGTGTATGAGGCAGAAACAAATTTCAAAACAATTTTTAATTCATGGAATACTGAAACAAGTCAATGTAAAATGTTGCACGATTTGCAGTCCTGAATTTAAGTACTGATTTGATCAATTAAAGTGGAATTTAACGCTTAGTCGGTTCTATAAACATCAAGCAATCTATCATATTTTCTGGAAAAATAGTGAAATTGATTAATATGTGTGTGAGAAAACATAATGTAAAAATAATCCTCTATAAAGTTATTCAATACATGTACCTTACATTAATTTAATGAAAAGAGCAATTTTATGGTAGAAAATTTATTTCAAACGCTAATTAATATGAGTATGAATATATCTTGAGATTGATACATTTTTCCATTGAAAATGATTTCAGCTTTGCTATTTCCCAGAATGGTCGCTGTATGATCTGTGATGAGATGGGTTTGGGTAAAACTTATCAAGCTATTGCCATTGCTGATTTCTATAAAGAAGACTGGCCTCTGTTCATTTGTACCACCGCTTCCACACGAGATTCCTGGGCGAATCATATTCGAGAACTTTTACCATACATTCCATTGCACTACATACAAGTGTTAAATTCCAATCAACAGTATATAGGAGACTGTAAAGTTCTTATAACCAGTTACAGTATGATGGAAAAAAATATAACGACTATTATGGAGAGAAAATTTGGCTTTCTGATATTTGATGAGTCGCATAGTCTGAAGAATCCAAAAGCCAAATGCACAATGGTAGCGGAACGATTGGGCCAACAGGCAAAACATGTGATTTTGTTATCGGGTACTCCGGCCTTATCCAGGCCATTGGAATTGTTTAGTCAACTACAAATGATTGATAGAAAATTTATGAGTTTTATGGATTTCAGTAAGTCTATCATAATAGCACGAAACAAAATGTATATATTGAAAGGATAACTTTTCAGCCACTCGTTACTGTGATGGTAAACAATCAAATTTTGGCTGGGATGCTACGGGTCAGTCAAATCTAAAGGAGTTAAATGTTGTGCTGAAGCTAAAGTATATGATACGAAGAACAAAAGCTGAGGTGTTAAGTGACTTAGCGGAGAAATACAGGTATATAATCAAAATCATATTATTAAAAAGAAAATTACTATTTATTGTATTTCTCCCCGTAGGGAGACGGTTGTCTTGGATCCAGCTCTAGTTTGGCCCAGTGATGAGGTCAAGGAGTCCTTAAACACAGTGGCCAAAACTTTACAATGCAGTAAAGGACAAGAAAGAGAACAAATTTTGCTGAAGTTTTATGCCCAGACAGCAGAAGTTAAAGCGAAAGCTGTATGGTGAGTGTTGAAAAGAACCAATAATCAAGTTAGGCAACATGAACATAAAAATCTCAATTAATCTAAAAATTATGACAGGAATGGACAAAATGCGAACAACTTTTTGCTCATATAAGCAGAAATATATTAATCATGACATTATTCCCATTTCAGTGCTTATCTTAAGCAACAAGTTAAAGAACCGAAAAAATTTATTGTTTTCGCACATCATCGCACTATGTTGGATGCCATTTGTGAATGTCTAAGCAAACTGAAAGTAAATTATATACGCATTGATGGTAATACTCGTAACCATGAGAGAGGTGAATTTATAGAAACATTCCAAAAGAAATCATCTTGCAAGGTTGCTGTATTATCTCTGGGAGCGTGTAATTCGGGAATAACATTAACAGCAGCGGAACTAATACTATTTGCTGAGTTAACATGGAATCCTAGTGTACGTTATATGAACAATAAAAATAAAGCAGCAATTAAGACTAACATTAGTAAATCTGTTAATTTAATCAACATTTCAGACCTTAGCACAGGCCGAGAGTCGTGCTCATCGCATTGGCCAAAAAAATCCCGTAACGTGCCGCTATTTAATGGCTACAAAAACGGCGGACGATCATATTTGGAATATGCTAAAGGCGAAGCAAGATGTTCTTAATAAGGCTGGTATCTTTTGCGAAAATCTTCAAGATGCCACTCATACGGCTGCGCCGACAACGGTAGGCTCAATACGTTTATGAGAATTAAGTAATGTTTTAACGCCATTTCTGTTATTTTCTAGTGTAACAAAATCGATAGATACTTCTCCCCCGTTAAAGCCTTAAAAAGTGATCATGGCAATAATAGTTTGTGCGGCTCCTCTAAAGATGTTCTTGTGAAATCTCCTATCACAGATATTAGTAAAGAAATTGAAAATATTGAAGATTTCTTTCAAGACGACGATGATGAGGCGTTTAAAGATATTTTGTGCTAGAAATTGTTATATAAAATTAGTTTATACGAAATATATGGTATGTTTTTAGTGAGAAAAGATCTGCATTCAAATAATTCTATTGTAAGCAAAAAGGTATATAGGGTTTTGATATATTTATGATATATTTGCGTGATATATTTTTGAATTGTATGAAATCAGATTATGATTTTGTGAACCGTATAAGTTGGTGTTATCAGTGCAACAAATCATTAGTGGAAAGTCAAAACAACAAACCAATATTTTTATATTTTCGCAGAAGCAGTAAATAATATACAGGTTGGGCATCCATATTCTGTTTCGATTTTCTTTAATACAAATACGGAATATTCACCATGTTGAATATACAGTAGGTGTCTACTATAGCTCTTAGTCCTTGTGTTCTCTTACGTGATACCGTTTGCCTATTTTAATAAAGGCGCGAGCTGGGCTCTACTTCACTTATGGATTTGGAATCTTTGAAAAACAAAAAAAAAAGTCAATTTCTTACTGTATACACAGGCATTCACTGTTTGATTCACTCTTGGTGTATCAACTTTATTTATATCTTAATCTGCTCTAACTCAATTTGGCTATGCCATGGGTGGTCGAAAACCCAAAAGCAATTCTTGCTGATCAAGCTATTATTAATGTGGCTGTGCATTCACCGTTCAACCAAGAATACACTTAAATCACAACCACCGAAAGAAATTTGTAGAGATCTAGCTTTTGGCGCAATGCTGCATATTCCACCGAAATGACAATTTTGAATTTTGTAAGCTACTTGGTTTTGTGTTCCAGCTGACGGAATACTGCAATTACTTTGACAGAAAATATATGATTTTGTTCGTTTCGGTCATACACAAATTTAAAGCAATCGGCTGCGCTGATAATACTAGATCACATTAATATGTCTGGATGTATAATCGTACAATTTTCTAACATTCCTAGGTAAAATTGTATCATTCAAGCAACAGAATTTTATTGTGATCCTTCCAATTGTGTGCAACAAATAGGGTTTAATAATATAGTGTTTAATGGTATGCTGTTTTCCTCCAAATTATGTGGGAATGTGGATCAATCTACTCTGACTGATTGATAGGGTATTTACCGGGTTAATGCTTACGTGAGTATTTATTTCATCCAAAACTGGCTACCATTTATTTTTTTTTAATGACAACACAATTTTCTATAACGAAAAATTTTCTATGCAAAAAATTGTTAGTGATAACGAAAATTTCAATTACAACTTTTGTTGTCGATGAAAATGGAACTTTTCAATACAACATAACAATTTTTTCGATGATAAATTCAATTTAGCAGTCCAACCCAAATACTGAATATGGATCTTAAATCTAATTTTGGATAAAAAAAATCGTCCATCTGTTAGGTTTAATGGAAATGATGTCGATAACAAAAATGTTCAACAGAATAATAGAAATATTGCAGAGACAATAAAATGTTGACGAAGACAAAAAATTTTGTATATCTATGGAAAAGGGGTTGATCTAATCAGATGCTCTTAGATCACACTACATATAGGAAATGATTTGATTATATGTAGCGAGATGTGCCATCTAGATGTAATCATACCTTGTGTCAAATCTAGCTGTATCTTAAATTAGATCCAATTATATCTGTCATATATAATTAGATCACATTGCAACGTCCGAGCTATATGTCGATCAGTCTAATTGTTTTTGGATCTATATAAATCAAATAATGCAAAGCAGACATCTTAGTTTGTTCAAAATTTTCTACAATAAATGCGGGCTAACAAGTTTATAGCCAACATTTTTTTAATCCCGCTGAAGAAATTTTGGTGCAATGGCCTATGTTTACGGCGAAGAATATATCATACGGACTCTGACTATCAGGTAAATTAAATAACAAAGTATCAAGAAGGAGGGTAAGGAAGTCTGGAAAGGGCTTCTCTGACACCATTCAAACACTGTAGAACATAGAGTATGTGAATTTTGGAAAATTTGTTGATGGAAAACTGCCAAAGGATATGTTGAATTTGTGCCCAAAATGAATGATTGTACCCCAGTCCTTAATCAGTTAGGGCTTGTCGACCAATGTTTTTATATGATATTTTGACATTAAGAAATATATTTTTTTGAGTCATATGGCTGTAATTCGAAAGTCATGTTTTTCGTACACCTATTATATATACGCTACAAAGAATTTTGGTTTACGATTTTGTGTTCAATTTGTTGGTATGTTAAATTTTTTGATTGCACAAATAGTAAGTCAAAGCGAATACAAGCTTCAAAATATCTTCGAAATATGTTTTGTTCCATGGAAAAACTTTACAAGGGATATACATAACAAGTTTCGCTTATAACGAACTAAAATGACCGATCACTTTGAGGTCGTTATAATCGTTTCTATCTATATAAGAAAATAGAATGAACAATCCGAAATGTTATTTTAGTTGAATGCGGTTTTTAATTATGTTCACACCATTGCCTCTTTCAAGTAATTCGATATACTTTCCCCATTTTTTCTGAAAATGCCTTGGGAGACACCTCGGAAAATTGCATCTTGCTCATAAAGGTTCTCACTATAATAATTTTGTTTTACTTGTGTTAATGTAAGCTTTACAAAATAAACTCTGGAAGTGAATTTGTTACTTATTACAAGAGGTTATCAAAAATATGAAGATCTTCTATAAATTTTCTATATTCAATTAGCAGCTCGCATTCCGGACAATCAAATTTACTTTAGTCTTACTGAGGTACAATGGTGTAGATGATGTTGTCCTCTTGTCTATGATTTTTCTTTGGAAAATAATTTCAGTTTCATATCTGTGTTTTGGTCTATTGTACAGATTCTTTTCATTTATTTTCTGTGCCATGGCTATAAGTTCGAGTTTCAAATAATTATTTTCGATTAGTTGTATCCTATAATATAATAAGCTCTTCCACTTGTCTTGAATTTATACCTTGTTTCTGTCTTAAAAATTACGAATTTCATGATATGTCTTCGAATTATACAAATTCGTCGTAAGAGGAATGGAGTTCTTAATTTTGATGGCTTCAACTTCGACTATTTTTTGGCAATAATGTATTATTTGAACATTTTATTGTTTATTTCTGAAAATTTCTCTTCATTGCGCAGGTGCTTTGGTAGATGAATTTATATTCTCCATTTCATCCCTTAGTTCCACTTATTTGCCCCGCTAGAGTGTACCATTTTTGTCCCCATTCTTAATCGTTTTATCCTCTAGAAATAGGAATTTTGAAAAATGTTTTTTATCGCTCGTTTCTGACATAAGAGGGATGTTGGTGATTACAGCCTCATCTGTTTGTTTTTTTTTTTGTTTTTCAGCAAAAGCACGCATTTTCAAAAGTCGTGACATAAAATCATTTCTATTTTTTTTTGGTTTTTTTTTCTGTTTTACACCCTAAAAGTACGAATTTGAATAAAACCCTTCCTATCTCGCGAGCACAGAAATAGTCAGCCAATTTGATGACTTAAGTTTCCGTTGTTTAACTCCCGAAGAAATACCAAAAGTTTTTTCATCCCCGACCTAAGCCCCAGTTTGGCCATTTTATTTGCCGCCGTTCGTTGTGAACGATGGTATAAATCGTAACGCTACTGTAGGAAGGCGGTGTCTTATAATTTTTCAAAATTTAGTTTTTAGAAGGGTCCTAAATTATAATCTTTGATGACCGCTCATTCATTGCAGTAGATTTTAAAAATGATTATATTAAGGTAATGAGACAGTGTCACTTCTTACTTGTTTTACACCTAAAATTCTGCCCAAATTGAGCACTTACTGCGACATATAAAAGTTTACCCATGGCATTATTTTTTATTATTATTATTATTATTATTATTATTATTATTATATTATTGTATTATTATTATTTTTTCGCCTTACTTTTTTTTTCCTTAATTATGAATGTTCAAAAACCTTTTTTGACCGCCAAAATAATAGATGAACATACAGCCCAAATTTTAATTGAGATCAGCTGTATGTTCAAGATTATGGTATAGTTTTTATCCTCTCACTTAAATTTGTTATCACTTAAAAATAGTTTTTGCCGCGTGTCTACCGCTTAAACGGCTTGTACATACGTCCTTATTTCATTTTTTTACCTAATTGCACTATTTTTGTTTCCTTTCTTTCCCGTTTTATTCCTAACGTATGGATTTCGAAACATATAAAAATAAGAAGAATATTCTTGTAAATAAAACACATTATATTGATCTCAGTTTTTACGTCTCATTTCTTCCCTATTTTATACTCTAAATGAAAGAATTATAAACAAAACATTTTTGTTTATCGCCGACAAGCACTTTTAAAATATATATAAAAATATATTTGCTTGCTCCATAAGAGGAATGCAAGTTTAATTTTAGTGATTTCAGCTGTAGCCTATTGTCATAGATAATGGTGTCATTTTAGTGCCCATTATTACACGTTTCATGCCCTAAATGTATGATTTTTTACAAATTCCTAAGTTTATAGTTAGAATTATAATTCTAGATTAAGTCGCTTGGTACGGGTATTTGTAAGCCATTTATCCCTTTTTTGTCCCGTTTTACTATCGTTAAAATGGAATTTCCAAATATCTTTTCTTAGAACAAATCCACGTTGTACTGCAATCCTAACATCCAAATTTCATAATCGACCATAATATTGGGCGTCTGGACGGTGCGGTGGTGGTTGATAGTTAAGCGTCTTACAAGAATTTCAATCACGTTGATTGTATCGAAACAAATTTACTTGAATTATGTTAGAGATATAATTTTGGGATCAAGCTGAAATGCAAAACCATGTAACTAGTAAAAATTTCAAAACCGGCTTTTTGTTTGATAAGGTGCATTTTACCAAAAAACTTTCTCTATAACGAATATTACCGAATTAAAGAAAATTTCTAATTTAAAAATTGTTTCTCCCGCTGGAAATATAAATGAAAATATACGTACGTCCGTCCGTACGTTTAAAAACCGAACAACACGTAACAATAGTTAAAACTTACTACAAAAGTGGTGATTCGAACGTGGGCACTTTTCGTGCATTACGAGGTGATTATGGTCGTCATAATCAAACGACTGTGCAAGGAATTGGCAAGATTATCAATAAATTTGACGAAACAAGAAGCTATACAAATGTGGCCAGGATTGAGCATCATTGCAATGTTCGTACTGCTGAAAATATCGCTTCTGTTGCTGAAAGTGCGGCGGATAATCCGAATTTCAATTCATTGCGCTATGGCCGTATGGTAACCGCTTTTTTCCTCTGCAATTGAAGATTATGAACTGGAGAATATGTGGTTTCAACAAGACGGTGACATAAGCCACACGCTTGTGTCGACGTCATTTAGCCACCAAGTTCATGCGATTTGGCGCCGTTAGATTTTTTTTGTGGGAGTACGTCAAAGACCGTGTATACGTGAATAATCCTTAAACGTTT
This sequence comes from Philornis downsi, assembly GCA_019455685.1. NCBI lineage: Eukaryota > Metazoa > Arthropoda > Insecta > Diptera > Muscidae > Philornis > Philornis downsi. Next base: position 922,373 of record JAHXMU010000724.1, on the reverse strand, counting down.
GAGCATATAAAAACCAACATTCGTTCAGTTATCTCCGATATAGCACCCAAAATGTGGGAAAATTTGTCGAAAACTACCTCAAAAGGATCCACTGCTGCAGCCAATCTGGAGCCTATCATTTAAATGAAATTGTATTTCGTATATAATGGCAGGTTCAAGCGTCTTAATGAAATAAAAGTTTCATCGATATCATAGCTTTATGGATGTTTTATTTAGCTTTACTTTTGAAACCGAAAAATGGATAATCCGTTAGTTATGTCAGTTCCCATTAGTCATTACATCGAATTAGATCTGGACTAAATTTCGAATCGAATAAAGTATAATTAGATACAATTAGGGCAATTCTGATCCCATTTGATACAATTAGATATAACCATTTTTCGAAACTGATGAGACCTAATTAGATCTGCTTTGTTTAAATCTGATGGATGTAAACTTTTTATATGGGTAACGAAAATGTTGCCTACAGCGAAACAATTTCTATAACGAAAATGGTGTTGATGATAGAAAAACATTTTTTTTTTAACGAAAATGTGGTCGATGACAAAATTTTCTATAAAGGAATTGGTGTTATCATTTATGGGCGTGAGCACGAGTACGACTTATAAATAGCTAAACCGTCAGCATCAAATCAATGTTAAAATTCCCGAAATTATTTGCAAGTGAGATATTGATGTGAATACCATTGTTTTCATTCATAGTTGGTATCGGAAAAGGTAGTAATATATTGACGAAGCTCACGCTCAACTAATATATGACTCCTTTAACGAACATCATGCAGATGTCAGCAGAATTTTCTTTCTAAACATTTTGCCACCAATGACAAGAAATCTTGCGTATGTTGATGAAATTGTCTATATAGAGAAAATGTTGCATATACAAAATTGTAGACAATTTTTCTGCTAGGAAGTGTCGGCTTTAAACTATGAGACGGTTACAGTCTGTGTTTCCGTCCATCGCCCGTTGGCAACAAAATAACAACCGGCAATTAATTATAAATTTCACCTGGGAAACTGACTGGCATGGAAATAAACAAAGTTAATTTGAAAAGTAGCCCGGTGTTTGATTAGACGTCTATTTTGAATTATAACCAAGGACAAAACGGAAATAATGTCTGACGACATAGAAAATATCTCCTCAGAAAACGGAAAGGAGAGAGAATATGTCCCAACATTTGAGGCAAAAGATGTGGTAAAGCTAAAGTAAGTTGATCATACGTTTGGTAGCTGGAGCAGTTATTTGAAATTCTCTTCACAGGCATTCATTTGGCTATGACTGCAAACGTTTGTATAACATGGTTTTGATCGATGATGATACATTGGTCTTTGCTTCTGGCACGTATGTACATTATTTTAGTATTTCACGGAAGCAAGTAACTTTCCGCGAATCGGTATTTGGTTGTGGTATTGGATTTATAACGGTAATGTCGAAATCTTTAAGGGAAAGCGAATGTAATGCCTGTAATACAACTTTCAGAAAAACTATCATCCCGACTATCAGGGTCTTTTGACTATCGGCGAGAATGGTCCCGAGGCCACCGTTTTCATTTATGAATATCCTTCTCTTGAGGTCCGTGTCAAATTGGAGGGTGCAGCCAAACAACAGTTCACTTGCGGTTCCTACAATTTCTCCGGCGAATTGTTTGCCTCCCAGGCTGGATATCCCGATTTCATGCTTACCATCTGGAAATGGGAAAAAGTGGAGATTATTCTACGCACCAAAGCTTTTCAAAATGACGTCTTGCACGTACACTTCTCTCGATTCAATCCAAACCTGTTGGTGTCCTGCGGTTTGAGCCATATTAAATTTTGGAAAATGGCCAATACTTTTACGGGTCTCAAGCTGCAAGGTGATCTGGGTCGTTTTGGCAAGACCGATTTTAGTGACATCTATGCCGTCTACATGCTAGCTGATGAGAATGTCATCTCTGGATGTGAATGGGGTAACATGTTGCTGTGGGAAGCGGGATTGATAAAGTTTGAGATCAGCCGGAAAGGTCGCAGACCATGTCACAGCAAGCCCATTGTAAGGATTACCATGGAGAGTGGTGAGGTCACAACCGTAGGTATGGATGGCTATGTTCGTATATGGTTTTGGGAAACCGTCGATTTGGCCGATCCACCTGATGATGATCGCTTTGTAGAGATAGAGCCCATATTCGAGTTTTATGTGGGGGACTGTGAGATTAGGATGATGCAGAAGATCAAATTATTTAATAGTGAAGATTTTGGTTACTATGCCTTGGTAAGTGAGATAGAAGTGTTAACGAGTAAGCAAAAATTAAACAATCATTGTAGGACGGCAGTGGTGGCATTTGGTATTGTGACCTAAATACCAGAGATATACCCAACGATTCGTACAAACTTTATTCCTGCCACGGTGGTCGTGTTATAGCAGCCCAAACAAGTCCCGTATCACCACATTTAATGACCCTGGGCCAGGATGGACGCATTCTGGTTTACGATTATGAGAACGAAAAAATTATATTGGAGAAACAATACTCGTCGGTAGGCACAGATTTGCTATGGTTTGGCCCCGAAGTATCCGATTCGTGTATGGAATTGGTAGCCAGTTTTGAGGACGGCATAATTCGCCAAATCTATTTGGATTTGACGCAGCCTTTCAGGCCCAACATTTATCTCATAAGGCCGATAAAAGCCCATACGGCTGCGGTTACCTGTATGACCATAAACCCGAAAAATACCTTGTTAATCACTGGCAGTGCGGATCGTTCCATATTTCTATATAGTTTGACGGAAAAACAGAATGCCTATATATTATTGAAACCTCTTGGTTTCATACAATTTGAGGCTATTCCAAATTGTTTCCATTGGAAAGATCAGCAGCAAAATCTACTATTGGGTTGTAAAAGTGGTGAAGTGTATGAATACATTTTACCTCTGAATATTGAAGAGGAACAGACATTCCTCAGCTACAATTTAACGGATAAGAAATCAATGAAATCGACCAAATTTGTTTCGGTTAAGAGTATGATTCGTAGAGAGTTACGCCGAGAGGAAATTAAGCGGCGTAAGGAGAAGAAAAAGCGACATAAATTGGAGAATATTGAAAGATTATTGGCGGCTAATCCGGGACTGCAAATAGATATGGAAGCGGCTTTGGGTAAGTTGGACTTCTAAACGATTACACATACTGTTCACTTAATATTGCGGCGGTTATCGATTTGAGATAAAATTCTGAATAGCTCCTTTATCGTGATCTATGAGTTGAAATCCGTTTTTCTGAGTTTGCTCTGGGTTTTAAGATACCTTGTTATAAAAAGCGGTGAAGATTCCATTTTTTGAATTGAATTACATTTAAGTCTAGTATAGTGATTTTGTAAATATCTTTGAGTATTGTCTTTAGTTTTCAAGATCTATATTGGAATGAAATATAAAAAAGACAATAACGAGCTACATTAGCTCGGTTACTTGGAAATCAAACTTAAAATAAGAAATTGCCGCAAATCAATAATTTGCAATTTCAAAAGTATTTTCCTTATTGCTTATTATTACGAGTACGTACCATAAATAGATGTTATTATGTACTACTATACCCAGATATAAGAACATGTGTCAATTATGCCTCCAGACTTAGTTGTATCTTGCGATAGATCAAATTATAACTGATATATGTATATAATTAGAAAATAGTGAATCCGATAAAATCGGATATATCTAGTCTGAACCAATTTTTGGATCTATTTAATTTCAATAAGATAGTACAGATCTCTCTAAAAATTCGTATTATACGTAGGCCGCGCCAAAACTAGCCAACCTGACATGTAGATGGTGCCAGAAGTTTGAAAAAAACAATTTTGGTGCAAAATAAAACATATGTTTTAAGTCTTTAGGCACCACGTTGTTTAACATTTTTATTTGAGCCGTCAAAAGTTAGTGGATTTGTAAACATGGAAACAATTGTTAGCCGCTATGTAATTCAATATTTCCATCTGAAAGGAAAGCTAAGCTATATTCTACTATGGGGGAGTCTGCTCCTTCGTTTACGACTGTAAAATATTGAGTAGCAGAGTTTAAATGAGAACGTACGAGCTGCTAAGTCGACCAATTGAGGTGTTCACGGCGGACACGGTTAAGAAAATCCATAAAATGATATTAGACAATTGCCGGCTGAAGGTGCGTGCGCTAGCTGAAATAAAAAGGCATTCCAAAACGTGTTATATATCATTTATTTATTGACCGGAGATTTAAAGATGAGAAAGCTGTGCGCAAGGCGGGTGCCGCGCGTGCTTTCAATAGAGCAAAAACAGAGTTGTAAAGATCAAAAGATTCAGTAGAGTGTTTGGCGATGTTTTATCGCAATATTGGTGCACCACTTCACACTTGAGACAAAGGAACAGTCAAAGCGCGGGGCTGGAATAGAAGAATCGTGAATAAATCGTGTCAATGACGTCTGTTTTTTGCGATGCACATGGGATTATTATTAATTATCTTCATTGTATCGTTTTGATGTTGAAATTATGGAAAAAGGCCGCATTTGATGAAAAAGAAAGTGTTTTTTCATCAAGAGAATGCTCCAGTTCACACTATTCACTATTGTGAACATCACACAACTTATTCGCCAGATTTAGCTCCTTCGGACAATTTTCTATTTAGAAATTTGAAAAATTGGCTCGGAGGTAAAAGATTTACCAGCAGTGAAAAGGTGGAGTCGGCGGTTAATAACTACTTTAAGGACTTTGACATTTCTTACGATAAACAGGGTATAGAAGCTATTGAATATCGCTGAAAAAAGTATATCAAGCTAAAAAGAAAAGAATAAAGTTGAAAAATAAAGAACATTTTGCCCAACTTTTGAATTAGTTTTGGAGCCGCCTTCGTAGATATAACAAAATTGTACAAAAAGTCCGAAATTATGTACCTATGGAACTTTGACAGATACCTTCATACATTTTTACTTATGTACGTTCATATCTTCAGTTTTTTTTTTCAAATATTTTACAATCTTTTTACCCTTTTTTAAGTTCGTTGCTTGTTATAAGGCCCCCTATTAAATTATTAAGTATGAACCGGAACAGATTTGGGATATTATGATGTGATATACGGTATATCTGTTTTGAATAAGAATGAAATCAGCTGCGATCTAATTAGATATTGTTCGATTAAATATTGAATTAGATGTTGGGAAAATTTTAGAGATATAATGAGATAAGTTCTGATCCAATTTGATCCAGTTATATATTACCATTTTTCGGATCTGACGAATTTAATTATATCTGCTCCAGATCCAAATGGATTTACAAGCTTTAAAACGAGTAGACACTTTGGCAGTGCAACATTATTACAATTTTGTAATTTTAATTAAATTTAATATTACAAAGGCTGTTATGAAATCCCCGAAGCTTATATTGATTTAGTCCTTCAACATAGCTTTCGAAATTGGCCAACAAAAATACGGCCCAATTTTTTAATTGTCAATATTTTGTTACCAATAACTGGAGTATTACGACCGTTAGGAAATCACTTTTCTGAATAGAAAAGAAAAAAGAATAGAAAGCATTTAGCTCTCGCGATTTGCAAGTCTTTGGCTTCAATTTCGGGTTTGCAGAATATTAATTTTATGCAGAAATCACTCTTTTTATTGCTGCGAATATTTAATGAAACAGCGTCGAAATCTAGGAAAAGTCCGAAATACCTAATGACTCTCACACAGAAAAAAATTCCAAGCACTTTGGTCATTTGCTCTCCTCCCCTAAGTTTTGATGGGGTCTCAAATCACTTTCGTAGGTGGTAATGAAGTAATCAACATACCTTCTTTTAGAAGTGAAGGTATAAATGTCACAGAATCGTCTCAAATGTACCAAACACCATATTGTCTCCCATTCAAAGAATAGACATTTTTTCGACTAAATATAAAAGCATTTAATTTTCATAAGTAAACGTTTCGATTGAGCTTTGTCTGTCTGTCTGACTGGCTGGAAAATTCGTAGGTTTATAACTTTTATTTGTTTGCATATAATTCAGTCAAATTTTATTAAACGTTTGCTAAAGTAAAGTCTGAAAATGAAAATGACCTGCATTTCTATATATCCTCTCACACAAATTGTCCGATTTTCGTCGGCAATTTCTAATTAGAAGGCTGCAATAGCCTAGATTTTTGTTCACTGTTTTTTATTTATAATACTTGGTAAACTTTGAAAAAAATCTTCCCAGTAACCATGCTCTTTCTCTTAGCTCCCATACAAATTGTCCGAATTGTCCCAATCTAATTAATTAATTTGTTCCTTCCAATTCCAAATTCTTAATTCGCAATTATCCGCATTTCTGTTAGCAGAATCCTATTACAGTGCTTAATAAAATTAAAAAAAAAAAAATAATCGAATACTTACGCCCATTCTGGGAACTCCCATAGAAATAACTTAATTTAACCCATATGTACCTGGATTCACATCTGCCACTCATTTACGCATCAGGCATATAGCAAGCACAATTCTGTGAACGAAAAAATTAGTAAATATCAATTGCTTATCTATCCCAAAACTAGCCGACGTAACAACGAAGACAACAAAGTTGGGGAAAATGTTCTGCTCGACACATTTTTTCCAGCGATATTTAATAGCTTCTATACCATGTTTATAGAAAGAACTGTCAACTCCTTAAAATAGCCATCAGCCAGCCGCAGACTCCACCTCTTCATTGTTGGCAAATATTTTACCACCGAGCCATTTTTTCAAGAAAATAGTCCGAGGGAGCTAAATCTGGCGAATAAGATGTGTGATGATTACAATAGGGGATGTGTGAACTGGAGATAAAACAACACTGTCTTTTTCGCCAAATGCGGCTTTTTTTTCATAATTTTATCACTTACAGATATTATGGAAGTAGCCCTAAATTCCAATTAAAGTTATGATTCTGTATTTTAGGACGAGAAACATACATACATATATAGTGAAAGATCCTAATAAGTGAAGTAGACAGTCATATTGTAAATCATATTTTTCTGACAGATACATAAAATTTTTTATAACATTAGTATTGTAAAGTTGTATAATGCATTTGAATTATGGTGGAGATACGTTGTAATACTGTATTTTAATCAAATCGGCCTTAAGGCTTAAAATTACAATCCTGAATAAATAAATTAAATTAAAATAAATTAGCATAACATTCACCGTTGATGGTTTTACCTTTCTGAAGATAATCAATAAAAATTCACATCCCAAAAAACAGACGTCATGAACTGCCTTCTTGGACAAGATTCTCCCATTCCAGTCCACTGCTTTGACTGTCCTTTGTCTGAGGTGTGAAGTAGTGCACTCATGTCTCATCCATGGTTATAAATCGACGCAAAAATTCGGGTTTATTGCGGTAAAACGTCGCCAAACACCTTACTGAAACATCTTCACGACGCTGAAAGCAAGCGCGGCAGCCATCTTGCGCACACTTTTCTCATCTTCAAATCTTTAGTCAATATACGATGTATAGCATTTTTTGAAATGTTTATCATTTCAGCTAGCTCACGCCTTCAAACCTTCAGCCGACGATTATCCAATACCATTTTGTGAATTTTTCTGACAGTGGCACCCGGTACGGTCTCATTTAAATTCTGCTACCCAATATTTTACAGTCGTCAACGAAGTAGCGGACCTCCCAGAGTAGAATCTAGCTCGACTTTAATATTGGTTGGACTGAGACCTTTCAAATGGAAATATTGAATTACATAACTGTGACCAATTTTTTCCATGTTTATAAATTTACTGAGATCGTTTACTTCCAATGGCTTAAACAACGACGTGGCACCGCCCTCATATATTTTTAAGGCGGAGAGTTTCAGAATGTTATAATTTTGCTTCATTTATTGAATTTTAAATCCGTGGATTTTTTTAAAAGAACCTTGCGGTATACCACGCCACTGTTGGAAACCCTACAAGATTATACTAAGGCCAAATGACGCTGAGTGAAGGGTGATATTTAAGTCACCAAACTGAAATTTCTATACTGGTCAGTGTGGATAATCCACGGTGGGTTTTCCAAAATTTAATCTTTCTTCCGTAATTTCCAATTAGGAAGCTGCAGTAGCCTAGATTTTTCTTCGTTGCATTTACTTTGTAATCCTCTGTAAAACTTGAGAGAAAGTCGGTAATGTAACCAGATCCCCTCTTGTACTTCCAACGCAAATGATCAAATTAACCCTCAAATGATAAATTAAATCTTGTTTCTTTTAAATTGCTGCACGGAATCGATTCAAATTTGGCACACAATAAGCGTTCAATAAACTTAGTTCTAAGAACAAAAAATTACGACATTGTCCCGCGCCTGCTGGTATTCCCATACAAAAAAAAAATAATAATAATTCAACCCGTACATTCTTAAATTCTTAACTTTTATTCAGTTCTACTCCAGGCAATCAATCTTGGTATCATATTTTTTCAATATAATAGGACGCAGTGTATACGATCTCTAGCACTTTTCTACCAAAAGACAGTGATATGTCCAGAAAAACGAGGGTGGTTGAAAAGTCACATCAATAAACTAAAAATAATAGAAATTGTCAAAGACTCCCCCTATATGGTGTATTTTTCCGTGTGTTCTTTAAAGTTAAAAACTTTAAGGCTTTCTCTATGTTTGTTTAGCTTTCTCCATTTTACTCTTCTCTAATTATTAAATTTTAGCTGATTCGGAACCCGACGAGGAAGAAGAACCCTTACACATTCCTGCTATCCCTAATCCGGTTTTATGGTTGCGCTACACTCCCAACAATACTATATGGGTGTCCATGGGTGGATATGACGCCGGATACATTTATGAACTGTCCATGGATGCCGCGGAACCTGTAAGATCTACCATTATAAAGGATGGCGATGATATTGAAATTCATTCATTCTTGGAAATGTAAAAGAGACCAACAAAATATTATCGAAGTTTCTAATATTCACCTATACTTCTTAACTTTTCTTTCATTTCAGCAATGAATTTCTAATATTTGGCCTTGTCAATGGAAAAATGCGCATAAATCGCACAAACCCTTCCAATTTTACAGATCTACACAACTACCGCCTGGTGAATATGCACGACCCGCTTAACGGCACTATGCCACGCCTTATTCTTAGCCATGATGGCACTCATCTCTTCACCATTGGCTATGATGGTAATGTTTTCGTTTATCATTGGTTTGGGCCGAAAATTACTGTCGAAATGAAATCACGACTACTTATGCCTAAAAAAATTATACCCTCTGATGACATACTCAATCCCGAACATCCTTCGTTGGAACAGGAAAAAGTCTATGCTGAAATTAAGCGCCAGGAAGAAGCAGCTGCTGCCCATGATCGTAAAGTTCTGAGCGATATTTCAGCTCTCCAGCTAAAATTCAATGAACTGCTAAAACAGAATGATGCCATTGATGAGGACCTACGCATAGGACATCGAGATTTATTACTGGATGACCGCATAACGAATCAAATACGTGATGAATTACAGACGGAATTAGATGATGTACGCGATGATTTAGCCTACGATTTGGAAGTAGCTCAAGTTGGCAAACAGAAGTTGTATGATTATTTCATCAGGAAATTGGATCATATACCGATTAAGATAAACGGCATTGGGTAAGAAGCAACAGATGTGAAAGTTGTCATTCCTGCAGAAAATATGTTATTACGCAGCAGAGAATAAGTTCTTTGCTTGACGAGATTTAGCTTTAGCCTTATTTTTGGAAAACCCAAATATATTAATGACGACCACTTGGTACATTATTGTGTGTAGGACTAACTTTAACTGCGAGCACACTTATTATCGAGTAGAAATTCACATATTTTTGAGAATAAAAGGTGGTGGACAATTTTTAACATTTTGGGGACAAATTACACAGATAATATGCTCATATCATTGATGAACGATGAAAAATGTTCATAGGGTTGGGCACAAACCTTCAGTATACTTTATTTTTCCTGCTGAGATAAAGTTTTCATAATGGTGAGGACTAACATTCACTTTATTTTTCTAGTTGCTGAAAAGTTTACATAATATTGGGAGGTAAATCTGCAATTTGAGCGGATCAAATCCCCACTTTGGATGGAAGGAGAAAGGCCGAATCGTTTCATCATTGAAGAGAAGCTTTCACACATTGTTAGAGACAAATAGTCTAATTATTGAAAATAATGTTAATTTAAGACGGCATTGAGGCATTGCGAACAAGTTCGCACATCGTATGGGACAATATCACACATTGTTGTAGTTCACACCTTATAGTGGATAAAACCTCACATTGTTGACGGCAAGTTTTCAATGTTGTGAACAATTTCTGATGTTGTTGATATTATCATATGCTAGAGCAAAAGTCATTTTATTATTAACCATAATTTAGCGCAATACTAGGAATAAACAATCTTTTTCATGAAGAAAAGTCCTAATGTCAAAACAAACCATTACTTGTGGGAACGTACTCTTCTTGCATTATTCGAGTAGAGGACAATTCTTGATACCTTCGTTTAGATGAGGACAAGTTTCCACATTATCAAGAAGTGATTCTGAAACTCTAGATGAACTTGCTTAAATAGTGTTCAAGAAAAAGTGCTGAGATTATACAGAACAAATCCTCACATTAGTGAGAGTATGTTGACTATGGATTGGGATCATAATCTAATAATGACACTAGAACACCTCTTCAAATAGTTGAGAACAAAATTTGCTATTGTATTGTACCGGGTTATCCTCTTTTCGGTTTCAAAAGTAAAGTTAAAAAAAATATGCATAAAGCTATGATTTGGGTGAAACTTGTATTTCATTATAATGCTTGGATTTGACATTACGTATGAAATACAATGTCAGTGGCCGCCTCTGGTTTGGTTGCAGCAGTAGGTTCTTTTGAGGTAGTTTTCGACCAATTCTTCGCACATTTAGGGCGTTATTTCGGCGATAGCTTGGCGAATGTTGGTTTTCAAATGCTTCAACGTTGTGGTTCATCGCATGATCTTGGTGGCCAATTGACGTCGACAAAATGTGAAATTACGCTTTCTGGAAACTTCTCAAAATAAATATAGCCAAAATCTTCCATGTGGTGTGGCTGGTGGCACCGTCTTGTTGTAATCACATATAGCCCAGTTCATAATTTTCAATTGCGGGCCAAAAAAAGTCGGTTATCATACGGCCATAGCGCTCTGAATTAAAATTCGGATTATCCGCCACACTTTGACTAACACAAATGATATTTTCGGCAGTGCGTACATTGCTAGGATGCACAGGTCTGACCATGTCTGTAACACTTCCAGTCTCTTCAAATTTCTTTATAATCTTGCCAATTCCTTGCACAGTAGGTGGATTATAACGATCATAATCACCCCTTAATGCACGAAAAGTGCCGACGCTTGAATCACAATTTTTGTAGTAAGTTTTAATTGATCCATATTCGTAAATGGCAAACCTTTCTCTAAATAAATAACACCTCAGATAACGGATATTTAACAGCTGACGGTCTTGCTAGATCAGCGGTTTTGACACTACTCAATGAATAATCCTGTATTAATGACAAATTGTGTCATTACTTGCGACAAGTTCCAATACAGCCGGAAACAAGCCTTCACTTTGTGTTGGCTTCCACTTTACAGAGGACAAGAGACCTGACGCTGGCGAGTAATAGACCCCAAATGATGGAGGTAGATATGATAAGGTGATAAGTCGTCATTGTCTGAAACAAGTCTTCACACGGCACATAGTACATACAATCGTTGAGAATAAATTCTTACTAGGGAAAAAGTCCTGATACATCCTGATGAAAATTTCCGAAACCAATAAAAACCAGTTTCTTTGCAGTTAAGGACAGGTCACCAAATTATATAGGACAATTTCATATACGATTCACTGACAATCCCTCATATAGCAGAGCATAATGTTTGATAGATTTATGCACAATTCTTCATTTAGTTAACTACAATTCCTAAACTTATTGACGGTAAGTTTTCATATTGTTGAGGTTAATTTCTGATTATGTTGATAAGCCGCTCATTACTGAGGACAATTTCTGAAAATGCTCAGAAAAAGTTTCAAGACAGTTAAGGACGGGTCACCGAATTATGTAGGACAATTTCAGATACGATTCGCTGACAAGCCCTCATATATATGTATAGTAGAGCAAATGTTTGAAAGATTTGTGCACAATTCCTTATATAGTTAACTACAATTCCTTAACATGTTAACGATAAGTTTTCATATTGTTAAAGTTAATTCCTGACTACGCTGATGATAAGCCCTTTTAATATTGAGAAGGCTCAATTCCTTAACGTGTTTGATAAGTATTTATTTTATTGAGAATAAACCTTAACGCTTAACGGAGTTCAGCTAACAGGGAATGGTATGCATCGATATTAAGACTAAGTGTATCCTGGCCCACTTTTAGAGACATCTCATTCAGAATGGAAAATTAAAATTTAGACTTAGAGGAAACGAGACACCCGCTGTCACGTAAACTAAATGTGAAGAGTCAAAGTTTTTACAAATAGTCACGGTTGGAGATCAGTGTAAGAATTTCAGAGTACCTACAACATAAGGGAATACCGAAAATAACGTACTAAAACATACCAAAGGGAAGGATACTGTCTTGTGAGACACTCGAGTATTTCATTGAAGATTCGCAAATACAAAGACACTGAAGAGACAAAACTGACTGGGCACACGAAAGGTTTTTCAAAAATTCGCGTGTTTTGTCCGAAAAACGCGGGCACTGAATTGTGACACTTGCGTAGGCACTTTCCAAGGCACCTGATTGATTTTCTAGATATTTGGGTATTTAGTAAGAGAAGAGATGCGGGAGACTGGTATAGATATTCTTCAAGGAACACATAGTGTTATCTGAATAATCGCGTGTTTTGTTCGAAAAACGTGCATTTGTTTCAAGAAGCGCCAAGACACTGACAAAGGACACTTACCACAAGTCACACAATGGCTTTCCTAGATATTCGCGGATTTTGTGAAAAACGGAAGAGGGAATCTTGCGTAGGTAATCTTATAGTCGTATAGTCCTTTTACGAAAAATGCCTATTTGTGTCGAAACCTACGAAAACACCGAAAAAAGAGTTCTGCGTAAACATTCCTCAAAGATATAGGAGCTTCCGAATAGACGCTTGTATTGCTAATCATCGGCTGGTATCGCTTTGGCGAAAAAGAATTCTGAGGAGACATGCTTAAGCAATCGACAACATTAACGCCAATGGTCAAAGGAAACCCTTAAGCGTAATAGTCTCTACCGGGTCCACCGTTCTTTACTCACTGATCCGCTACTCATCCTGACTTATAGTTAATGTAATCATCAGTTGCCACAACAGTATCATGTTTACGAGAAATTTTGTTAAAAACTTGTCTGTTTAAAAAATTGTTGACATTTTGTTGACGTGCAGATTTTGTTAATAAGAAATAAGAAAAGCTCGGTTCAGGAGGAGCTCGGTTCAAATATGTAAATTCACTTCACACTTTTCATATTTAATAGCGTGTTCGAGCGAGTAATCGTGTGTGAAAAGGACCCAAAGAGTACTTTTAATGTCTCAGCAAAATTGAGGACAAATGCTTACAGAATTAATTATATATCTCCAGATAGTTATCTACAATTTGCACAATATATAAACATTCTCGTCTGGTCTTTCATATTATTATAGTATCAAAAGCGTTTTATACTCGTTTCGCTTGGAGCGACTGGACGACAATTTCGAGGCAATAAAAGCTGATATCGAAGAACGTCTAAGATTGGAGGCGCTGAAAAGGATGTAAGTAAACCACAGTTAGAATGTAGACAAGGAAACACACTAAATTCATATCACAATCCAATTTTTAACATTTTATATACATGCTGCTCTGTCAGGGATAACCCTATAAAGAAATCGCCACACAGAAGTGTAGAGTAAGATACTCAATACATTTTCCAAAAACACTTTTCCTAATAGTTAATTCTTTTTAAATATGTACATCGTCTTCTTAATATCTTTCTTCTTTTTAACACAGTCGCACGCATATGACCCTGGCCGAGGATAAGGACGATAGCATGCCTGAGCCCCCGGAAGAGACATTTTTCTTTGGTCGCGATCCCAATTCAATTTTACCACGTTTCAGTCGTAAAATGTTAAGACTCTTGAGAAGCTATCGCTCTCGCCAAATGTACCAATTGGAACGTACCTTCGCCTGGGATAAAATGATCAAGCGTAAACCAGATCCCAATCAAAATCATCCGGATGACGATCGTAAAATTCAGGAGGCTGAAAGAAATATGGGTGATTATAAACTAAAGACGGGTACGCAATATGAATCTCAGCCCCACGAGACTTTGACCTATAAATACAAGGAGATTTTAACCCTGAGAGAACGTCTTCATGAACTGATAAGCAAATTCAATAAACAAGCATTCCGCATGAGAGATGCCAAGCGGGAGTTGTATAAACTCATCGAACAAAAGCGCAAACGTTTGGAAGAGATACACCGATATCTTCCGAAGAATAATCGTAAATATCTTATGGACATTCCGCCGCTAAATGAGAATGAAGAATGGCCGGAGCTCAGCCTGATTGAACATTGCCATCCTGGTTGCAACATTGACATTAAGGATATCTTGTATTTGGAGAAGAGTGTAGAAGACCTTTTGCCTAAACAACCGCCACCAAAAGTGAAGGAGGTCATATCCGAAGTCGCTTTGCACGAACTGGAGAAATATTTAGCTTTACACATCAAGGAAGTTGACAATTTCCCGGGAGGGGACGAACTACTCAGCGAACTGAAACAGTTGCCTCACCAATCCGATCCCACCTATTACGCGGCTCCTGAAGAGGGTCTGCCAACACCTTGGCTGATTGAAATACGTTATAGGTGGCTGTTGGATTTGCTGATGGAACAAGAAGCCATCATCCGTTTAGTGCACCAGCAAGTCAATATGTTCGACTCTCGTCTCCAAGAATTGGAGGAGTCACGTCTACACACGAAATTCGAAACTGAATTTATGCAAAGCTATTTGATAGCCCTGAATCAGGAGCTTTACATTCTGCGCGACAGTGAGCAAATTGAAAATCAATTGCTGAGCAATGCTGATGCAGCCATGAAGACCCGGAACGAAGCCCAGGCTTCGATCAATGCTCTCAAGCGGCAAATTGAGGAATTGCGCAAAAGCTGTGATCGTTTCAACGAACAAATTGCGGTAATCCAGGCTAAGTTTATGAGTACCACAAAGGCTCACAAGTTTTACGATTTTCTACGAAGGATATTTAAGAAGAAATGGCGTCCACCGAAGCCACCAAAAGTGGGTGATGGTAAGTGATAGTCGATTTGAATCGATTTCAAATTACTTTTAAAATTCAATTAACTCGATAGCACCTATGATTTTGTAATTTTTCTGTGAATTATTGCTATTCCGAAGTGTTATTCAAAAAATTCGGATTTTACATACTCCTGTGTTCATAAAGTTAAAATAGTTTTCAATTTAAATCATGCGGGTATGTCGAATCTCAATAATATTTATGTTCTGAATTGGTGGCATTGTAACGCACATTTGTGCCAATATTCACACCGTAAATGTCATTGATGTTTGAGCTATGCTAAGTTTTGCACTATTTTTATTCTGTGCGATTTTGTCGAACAAGGAAGTTGCATTAAATTGTTTTTACGAAATGGAATTCCTGTTGCGGCAACATTTAAGATACTGCATGTGGAATTTGATGAACAGATTTTGTTGGAAAGAACTGTTTACTAATGGCAAAGAGAATGTGCTGAAGGCGAAAAGCGTCCGAACGACCGTCAACCTCTACCGACGAAAATCCCTAATCCGAAAATGGATACCTGCTGATGATGGTTGCATTTTAAATGTTTCAGTCAACTCCATTTAAAAAAATATTTTAGGGCTTCAAATCTTGATTGTTATAAAAAACAAAATTTTTTTGGCAAAGGCCATCATCGCGTTAGAACCTGCGAAGAGATGACTTCTGGCTGCCAGCACGTTCAAAATCCGACTTGGATCTAGGCTTATGATATGAAAACAATCGACTAATGGAGTGCATATTTTACAAACGTGAATCAAGGCCGAAAAAATCGGGAAATATTCACTCAAATATCAAGGCGATGATTCGATTACCGTAATAATAATGTACATTATGAGATTCTTACGCCAAACTGTTATAAGGGAATGTTATCTAAGCATTATGCGTTGTTTGCGTGAAGCTATTTTCAAAAAGTGACCGGATTTTTGGGCAGACAACTCTTGATATCTCTGTTTAAAAAAAATTAATTAAAAACTCAAGTAATAATATTGCTCCACAACCACGGTATCCACCTGAATTAACTTCCTTTGATTTCTGGCTATTTGTACACTCTAAAAGTCCACTTCGGAAATTGAGGAAAGTCGACTTAGTGTCCCAGTACCTGGTACCTCTCGTATAGACGACATATTAAATCCACGTACTCTTAGCATTATTTCTTTCAAGCAGTTGTACTGAATCCAGCCGTACTATGCGTTTGCTGAACTAAGTTCTGAGATTTAAAATGGAGGACATGCCAAGCCTCTTTTGATGCCTAACTTGAAAATTAACCGATTTATCGAAATTTGGTTTGTTCGTTGTTTGTTCCTAATTTGTAGACTGCACTTACTTAATGTTAGTATATTGCGTTATAAAGCTTGGTAAAATTTATAAAAAATAAACCAGATAACCACGACCTTCTCTAGTTACACTCACACAAGTTACCTAATTCAATCCATGTATTTCTTGATATAAATTTTTTCAATAACAATAAATTCAGCATAATTTGAAAAGCAATTGTCATTTGGTAAAAGTAGTTCTGCGGATGAAAATGGCTGACATAGCCACGGCGCTTAGAATATACACATAAGTTTGCTTAATTTATAAAAATCAGTGATCTCTATATAATTTCTAGTCGGTAGACCTCAGACTTCTACAGTTTTGCATCTTCTATGGCGAACCAAGCGATTTGTGACGCCTCTTTAGCCACCTTCTACAGTTTTGCACCAACGTCGAAGGACATTGGGTGAAGGTATATGTAAGTCAATTCATCTGACTGAAATTTCTGTACTGGTTACCATATTCCTTCTTTTCCTTTCAAATTTCCTTCCATTCCACGTTCATTCCTTTGGATGACATATTTAGACGCTTAGCAAAGTTTTCCAAAATATCCATTTACGTTCTAAAAATTTAAAAATACGTTTCAGAAATATTGTTTTTTATAGATATCTATACACATTATAGTAATTTTTAATTCCAAATAATATTGGGTGCGCAACTAAGTTCCCGCTGTTTGCCAATAGATGGCGCCAGCTGTAATTTTCTTCCATAACGTAAACGTCATGAGCCAAGCTTAGGCATATGGTAAACATACCACCTTGACACAATTTTTTCTTTTGACATCATATTCTTTTGGTTGTGTGAATATGTAAGATTTTGTGCCAAATATTCATCATATGCGGGAAGTATTGATTTTCTTCTTTTAACCGAAGAAAACGGCTGCTGAAGCTCATCGAGAGCTTCAAAACGTTTACGGAGATGTGCTTTAAGCGAAACAATGTGTCGAGATTGGTTCCGTCGCTTTAAAGACGGTGATTTTGATGTAGACGACCGTTCGCGTGGAGGAAGACGAAAAGTCTTCGAAGACACTAAATAGGCAGCATTGCTTGATGGAGATCCGTGTCAAACGTAAGTAGAGCTTGCTTCGGTACTAGGAGTTACCTGCCCGTCAAACCATTTCTGAGCGATTGCATGCGGTGATTCAAAAGCAAGGAACTTGGGTTTCTTATGAGTTGAAGCGAAGGGACGTTGAGCGTCGTATTTTCGCCTGTGAACAACTGCTTCAGCGACAAAAAAAAGGAAGGAGTTTCCTCATAGTATTGCAACGGGTGATGAAAAATGGATTCAATACAGCAATCCAAAGAAAATAAAGTCATGGGGCTACGCTGTCATGCTTCTACATCGCTCGGGCTCACATGGCCAAGCCTGTTAAAACCTATCTGAAAAACGCTGAAATGGGAAGTTTTACCCTATCCACCATAATCTCTAGATATTGCGCCATCAGATTATCATTTGTTTCGTTCGAAGACACACGGTCTGGCTGACCAGCAGTTCCATTCATATGACGACATCAAAGAATGGCTAGATTCGTGGATAGCCTCAAAAGATGAACAGCTTTACCGCGACGGAATTCGAGCTTTGCCAGAAAGATGGGGAAAAGTAGTACCTAGCGATGGGCAATAATTTCAATGAATCATTTGTAAACATATTTTTATAACATTCTACATTCTTATAACAAAAGAAAACACAGCGAGAGCTTAGTTGCGCACATAATACATTTTCATTTGTTTATAAATGTCGAAATTTTATTTGTTCATTTGTTCAAAAACTCAAACATTGCAATGCAATGTTTTGCCATGAGAAATATTTTTACTAGTTTTCTTAATAATAAGAAGACGTTTATAAATAAAATTACTAATTTAGAAATGGCTGTAAACGGTAATCTTTGGAAAAAGCTAGGCTTAGTGTCACAAAAGAATTTTATTGTAAGGAGTCAACAGAGTAATCCAACAAATTTGCAAACACTGAAGGTCTATTCAAATAAGAAAGTGATATTACTTGAAAAAATAATCTAAAAAATGTTTAAGAAATGATGCCTGTTTTAGATCTCAATTTTACTGAGAAACTAAATTGCGTTCCATTTATAATATTTTCTAAGAACTATTAAAAATTGCTGTATTATCATATTGAAAAATTTTTCAGAAACTTTCGGGATCGCGAAATATTTTCAGGCTTTACCAGGAAATTCCACTCTCTGGTCCTTATGAAATTGCTACAATTTTATATATAGATTGCTTGAAGCAAACATGCCTAGACCGAAATATTTTTTACACCGAATATCTGTCCCGCTGAATAATATCTGATATTAGAAATGTACGATTAATCGGTTAATCTAACTTGGTGATTAATCCATATTTCGATTTTAACCGATTTACGATTATTCGAATAATTTGAATTTTGATTAATCCAGTTTGAAGAATTTATTCAAAATTTGACTGTTCTGTTTTTATGGCAACAATAGAAAAGAAGTATCCCAGAAATATGTTTTTTTTATGTGTCAAAAAATTTAGTAGAACATTTTGAGTGACACGCAATATAAAATGTGAAATCTCATCTATTGCCGTTTATCAAAGATAAACTTTAAATTGTTTTTGAATTGCAATTACACCATTTTTATCATTGCAGTCCAGCTCTGATACGATCTTAGAGGCGTTCAGACATAATCCAACGGACGTGACGTCATAATACTGTCCGCTCGAAGAAGTATTGTGCCATTGGTTCGTATCTGCGGTTCCTCTCATATTGCGGAGGAAGAATGCTGTCGCAACAACGTTTTGTCACTAGAAGGGTAAAACTAACATGTCTTACGACGATCTATATATTCAGTTATTCAAGTTTTGATTAATCGAATAATCGATATGATTAATCCAAATGTGTGATTAACCAGTACAGATATAGGGTGATTTTGTACTCATAGTTTTTTTTCTTAATCGAATAAAACACTCAAATTTGCATCACGTACGTATTAAAATTTTGTATTTCAATCGATAAATTGGTCTTTTCCATTTAATTTTTAAAGAAAATTTCATGTAAATGTCGTCCGCGGCTCCTTCTCAAAATGCCCATTCGGAAGGTCAAAAATTTCGTCACTTTTTCGAGCATTTCGGCCTGTATTCCACGAATAATGCGTGTTATGTTATCCTGTAAGGTTTCAATAGTGTTCGGCTTGTCCACATAACTATTGACTTGACATAAGCTCACAAGAAATAATCAAAAGGCGTTAAATCGCAAGATTTTGGGGCCGACTCACAGGGCTAAATCGAGAGATAAGCTGCTCACTGAATTCATCCCTCAGCATATCCACTGTTTCACGAGCAGTGTGGCATGTTGCACCGTCCTGATGAAACCACATGTCAACCAAGTTTAACTCAGCCAATTGAGACAAAAACGAAATTCCTTGTGGTTGAGTAACATATGCCCAATCGCTGAGAACGGCGACGAATTGATATTTCTCGATCGTCGTTAACACTGGTCGCTACGGCTGCAATATTTTCTTCGGTACTCTATGCATGCGAGTCGATGGTTTTATGTCCAATAAAGTAAATTTGGTGCGAAATTTGGAGATAACAGCACGAATTGTTGATTCAGCAGTTCGATTATGACGATCATAAAATGGTCCTATCAAACGGTGCCACATTTGTCACAGAGCACTAATTTTGATAATAAATTTCAACGATTTGCAATCGTTGCTCGTTTGTTAGTCTTTCCATGATGGAATGACAGAGTATACTGTACACTTTTCACTTTGACAGACGACGTTTGGACGCCATTACCAATCAGTGCTGCCAACCTGAAAAACTTAAATCTTAAAAAACCACCCTATATTTCAATGAAGTGAACAGACTTAAAAATACCTTCACTCAACGTCCGTTTGTGTTGCTGCAATACCCTGAATTGTAGCAGAAAATACCCTAAATTGAAGCAAAATAAAATAAGATCTCTGTTATTGTCCGAAGTCGTCTCTTTGGTAAATATAGAAGGATCATAGATTTTTGGTGAATCGGTCAATCTGCATGTACATAAGGGGCATGGCAGAGTAATCTATTCTGAATCGCAGTACTAAATCCTGATGTGAGCATAATTATACTGAATACAATACAATTGAATGAAAGATCCGAATCTAGGACAACATTTAAGTTAAATAATTAACTTGTATGGAAGGTACCGGAGAAAGTGTCTGGTCATTCCGCCAATTTTTCACATCTCACCTAGTATATAATGCAATGTAATTGATAAGTATTTAAGGTCACGAATTAGGGATTACTGTGGAAAATCAATAGAAGATGTCTGAATGGGCGTTCTAATGTCGCCTATTTTCGTTATTAAGAAGTAGACTGTCAAACGCAGGATATACATATAGTAAATTTGATTGAATTTGGTACAGCTGATTGGAAGATTTGAAGGAGAGAATATATGGCTTAAATCGTACATTTTCATAGTGAGAAATTATGAAACTATTTAACATGCGAGAAGTTGCCGTGAGGAAACTGAATTTCACTGTCAACTTGTATAGGAGGCACCACAAGGGGTTATTCTGTACAGCCGGCTACGATCTGAGAAAATATTAAGCTGTGCCAAGTTTTGAGAAGTTCCACAAATACTAACGGCAGTTATCGTGCCCACCAGCCAGCCAGATAGATAGACATCGCCCAATTTGCTTAAAAAAGTCATGAAGCGGATTTGGTCAAAAGTTATTTGGTACATTAAACGCTTTCTTCGTGTTGCTCCATTTTTGCCGTTTCAAATGGTATGTATTTTTATTGTCTCGGGTGAAAATACCGGGTTATACATTTTTCGGCTTCAAAAGTAAAGTTAAATAAAATACACATAAAGCTATGATTTTGATGAAACTTGTACTTCATTATAATGCTTAGACTTTGCCATTATGTACGAAATACAATGTCATTTAAATGACCGCCTCTTGATTGGCTGCAGCAAGGGATCCTTTTGAGGCAGTTTTCCACCATTTATTCGAACATTTCGGCCAGTATCTCGACGATAGCTTGACGAATGTTGATTTTCAAATGTTCCAATGTTTGAGGGTTATCCGCATAAACACGGCCATGATCTTAGTGGCCAATTAACGCCGCCAAAACATATAATTGCACTTTCTGGAAACTTCTCATACACTTGTTGAAATCGCATATTGTCCAGTTCATAATCTTCAATTGCAAAAAAAAAAAAAAATCGGTTAATATACTGCCATAGCGCTCTAAATTGAGGTTCGTCCGGCATCATTTTCGAAAAAGTACGGCCCAATGACACCTCGAGACCATAATGCGCAGCAAACAGTCACTTTTTCCAGATGCAATGACTTTTCCACAATCACTTCTGGGTTCTCCGAGCCTCATATGCAACAATTTTGCATGTTGACGTAACCACCGAGTGAGAAATGAGCTTCACCGCTTAAGAAAATTGTGTTCGATTGAAAGCCCACGTTAAAATCACCACTTTTGTTGTTTTAACTGTAAGTTTTAACAACTTTTACGCATTCTTCGGTTGTTAAACGATTCGTAAATGGCAAACCTTTCGCTAAATAAATAGCACTTCAGATGGCAGGTATTTAATAGCTGACAGTCTTGCCAGATCGGCAATTTTGAATCCACTAAATGGATAACCCATATAAGAAACATCTCAATGTTATCTGGAAAATATTGTTTTAGTGTTTTTTAAGGGGGAAATCCATGATGAATCTTTTATTATATGTGGTAGATTATTGTATTCTATTCAATTTTTTGCTAAGTTTTCTGCAACCGACATAATACTAGATATATATACATCATTTTTATTGTCCTAGATGTATGGCTAACGAGATCGTTTGATGTCCCATGTTGCGAATGGCTTTAAAAACGTAAACTAAAACTTATTTTTTTTGTAGTCCATTTACTGGCAAAACATTCTTAGGCACATCCTTGTACAACGGTAGAGTGAAATATGTTTTCGGCAAATCATAAATAATTTTCAGGGCTTTATTTTGCTTGACTTGGAGGGATTTCAAATGCACATATTTCTAGTATTCATGCATAATAGCGATAACTTGTTGCCATTTTGAAGATAATTCCATTATGCTTCTCTTAAGGAAACCCTCACCTCCATTGGTCAAAAACTGCGATTGTCGATTTTCACAAGTTTCTCTTGAGGCTAATTTTTCACCCGCAAAATAATTCGGTATATGTAAGTAAGGAACAGGCGTAATCACTTGCTGCCAGGTCCGGGCTATAAGGTGAATGCATAAGAATCCTCCAACTAAGATCCCAGAACTTCTAGCGGCACGCTTTCGATGTGATCACAGCTCTCCTATTGAACAAAGCTTACCGATTCTTGGCGATTGGCTATTGTTAACAGTGAAGGTCCAAATTCAAAGCTTGACAGTAGGCGAGAAGTTCATAGTTCAAAATTTTCGCTACAGTCAATCCTAGCTTGACAACTTTTTGCACCGTCTCAGCGCGATTCAACCACGACCGTTTTTGCTTGACCTTACCGTAAGTGATCCGCTTTTCATTACCGGTTGCCATTCGCTTTAAAAATGGGTCTATTTTTTTGGGATATAGGAACGAATCACAGATGGAAATTCGGTCCATGATTCAAGTGGTTCCGAATGTTTTTTGTTCAATGTTTAGCTTCAATGTTTAACAATCTCAACAATGCTTATATGACGGTCGGGCATCAATATTTCCATTATTCTATTGCCATTATCGACAATTCGCCTCCCAGAGTGTGGTTTATTTTCTACATCAAAGTTACCGTAACAGAAACGCCGCAGCCAGTATTACGTGTGATTGGATGTTATAATATCACGACTAGTTCAAAATATGGAGTATTTTGTTCTTTGCTGATATCTATTTTTGATTTGCGCTCGGATACTACTGAGTCAAGTAATCACAAAATCGTCTGAGTAGTTTCTCGAATACGAAATCATATATCTAACGTAACCCGATCGCAATAACACAACGCGAGATACAGACTACGAAAGGCATCTTTTGGAAAAATAATTGATTTCTTTATTATACTTATTTATATATGATGGTTTAATGATGGATTCTCCCTAAAATTCTTAAAGTTAATATCTCCTTTTTATGTTTTTTTTTCTTTCTGCGTAGTTAACACAACTTTTACTACTTCTACTTTTCCTGTGCACTGGAAGGTGGCTAAGATACGGCCAATTAGGAAAAAGTTGGTCGGTAATTCTGCAGAAAATTTGAGGCCGATTTCTAAAATAGTGGAGCAAGTTTTAAAGTGTCAGCTGATAGGCGTCACCAATAGGTCTTACTGATGAGAAAAAAGCCTTCAATAGAATGGACCATGGC
This sequence comes from Philornis downsi, assembly GCA_019455685.1. NCBI lineage: Eukaryota > Metazoa > Arthropoda > Insecta > Diptera > Muscidae > Philornis > Philornis downsi. The sequence continues at coordinate 898,505 of JAHXMU010000724.1, read as the reverse complement.
GTTCTCTTAAAAAAGATGCACACGGATTATGACATATCGTCCAGTATTTGCCGTTTGATGTCGTCATACATAAGTTTGTTTATATCCATAGCAGGTCGTCTGATATATTGCCTATCAGAAGTGGGGTACCTCAGGGTTCAGTCCTTGGCCCTGTTCTTTTCAACATGTTTTTGAATGTCTGCTTCGTAGTTCAGATGATTGGTGCTCTGTGCATGCTTATGCGGATGATGTGAAATTTGCTTTCAAAGGTGGTTCAAATTATATGGATGTTCTTCATACCAAAATCGAGGACACATTAGAAAAACTTATCTCTCTTGCATTAATTTAAGCATAAACAAGTCAAAAAAAAAAATTCTTTTTTCACATCGTGGAGTGTTACATTTGAGCCGCAACGGTACTATAATTGAGTTCGTGCGTAGTTTAAAGTGTTTAGGAATGACGGTTGACGATAAGGTGAGCTTTAATCAGTATGTAAACAGTGTAATTGCATTTATGTATGTACAGTTGAACTTCTTTAACTCGAATCACCATTATCCTAAAATAAAATCCGACTTATGGAGAATTCGAGGAGATTTCGAGTTATGGAATTGCATACATATACTGTACATTTGTTAATTTTTAGTCTTAAGAAAACACACGCCCTGCATTAAAATTCAATCAGTTTTATTTAGATACATACACAGATATATTTATTTAAAATATGTTGCTATTTTTTGCTGAATGGGTTCTTTTTTGTCGTGAGTATGTAGTAACTCTATTTTATTTAGCGCTTTATAGTGCTCATCGTTTGTATTTTCATTTGTTTGTAAATACAAGTATAAATTGTTCAAGGAATCCTCCACAGTTTTTCTGGATGGTTTTCCAATAACTTCTTCCACTGAAACCTCCTCATCACTATCTGATAAGCTTTCAGTATGAGTTATTAAATGGTTAGAGCACTGTTGGACTATGCCGTCATCTGTAGGATAACTTGATATAACAACATCATCATCAACTTCAATGTAATCGAGAAGAGTCCCATTGGAAGTTATATGATTCAAACTTAGCCAGGCTTCATAGTTCGTTTACACAAAGTTGAGATCTTCATTAGGATTGCTTAAGAACATTAAAGGTATGTCATCCTCTTCGAGAAAAATTCGACATACAGAAGCTTGTGCCATCATTTTTATTTAAGTTATGGAGAAATTCAAGTTATGGAAGTTCGAGTTATGGAAGCAAAACTAAAGGGAATTCACCACATAAGCGCTCTTGACACTAGATTTGCTTCGACTTAAAGAAGATTTTAACTTATAGAAGTTCGAGTTATAGAAGTTCAACTGTACATATAATGGGCTTTACTGTCTCTATAATACTGGCCTTATTTTGCAGGGGAGCTTGAAAAAAACCTTAGTGCGTTTATTGGTAATGCCAAATTTATTATACTGTTGAGAAACGTATGCAGGAACAAATAAAAGCAATCTGCAAAGGCTGCAGTTAGCCTTTAATGCTGTGAATATCTATATGTATACTTACAAAAGCGTTATGTTCATATAACACCATTTGTTATAGATTTCCTTGGCTGTGCATTCTATGACTTCGTAAGATCTAGTTAGGTCACTGTTTTTGTCTTACAAAACGTATAAATTCAATTGTCCGTGCTTCCTTGCATAATCACTCGATGTCATACATTCCACACGTTGTGGAAACTTGATTATCCCTAAAATAACATATTTAAAAGATAAATCATTTCTAGATCGAGTGTCTGGGCAATACAACTTAATACCAAGCTGCATTAAGGGCTTTAATCTGTCCTATTTAAATTTTCGAAAGCAACTCCTTCAATATTTTGATCCGATTATCTAGATGTATATTATTACATTCTTATATCTTTCTATATTGGGAACTTAATGTTACTTCCATGCATATCGATGTTATTTTTATGTTCTCTTTAGTTGAATTTATTTTTAAAATATGTTGAGTCATTTCAGTTCTATATTGTAATTTCATATTCGATTGGCAGCAAGACTTCCAATTACAAGTTTTAAATAAATTAAATTAAAATTAATATCGTAGTAAGTAGGCTTTTGTTGATTTTCCACGCCATTTTATTTGTTTTCCATTTTTCATATTTAATTGTGAATATTGTGTTCGTATTGAATTGTGAGGCTCGATAGAGGAACGGGACGGTCGGTGTCTTTAAATTCACTATTCGCACTCTCATCGTTCGTTTCAGTTGAAAGTCTCTCCACAATATATTGAATATATTAGATTTGAATGAAAATAACACTTTGTAATTGGAGTCATCTAAAATAGTGCATGAATAAATATAATTATTGTTCACCGTTGCGCTTTATAATAAATCACATGCTGTCGTCACGCACGCTCATTCATCATATATTATTGTCGTGTCGTTGTCCAAGATAATTGAAAAATACGTTCGTTATTAATAAATACTTATTACAAACATACAACAACAAATTTTCACAAAAGAAATGGGCACATTGCTCGGCAATGCCACTGTTATGGAAGTGTTCTGAACTGCAAATTTACGAAAATCCGAAGCTAAGCTACAAGTTACTTAACTAAGAAATTTTGAAAACGGCAGAGTGGGAAATCCGATGACGGCCTCATGGCAACTGCATACCGACAAAGGCCCTGGGTCTGAATGACGAGCGACAACCCGTGAGAGTTGCCAACCCATAACGCCACCGTCGCCAGGTACCCAAGACGGAACAGTGCCTCACTGTGCGTACCAACCCGTCGTTGGTGCAACAGAAGACCGGCACTAGAATTTCAGCACCAAGCATCTGCCAAAGCAAATTTATGTTGGGAGAATAGTGTGTGACGGATGCCACTGAGCAGATCTGCAAACACTAATAACGGTCTAGCGATCAATGTCCAGCTACGTGCCATCACAAACAGAAGACACACACACTTCCGTTGTGCTCTGGTTTGAAAGTTGTATATATGCTACGCACGGAAAGGAAAATGCATGTGAGAAGTAAAATACACTGAAGCGGAAAAAGATGTGTTTATGAACAAATGTTACCGGAACATAGCCACATTTGTGGGTAGGGTTGTATTCGAATAGCCCACATCTGGTGGTTGCTAGTACAAACATTGGAAGTGGTTGCCATTTCTATATGACAATAGCGAAATGATGGATGCATGTTGATGTTGGGGAATTTACAAATATTTTTGTGTAATTAATCATAGTATTCGTTGCTTATTATTAGCGGTACTTTCCTTGCTAAAAATGCGAATTTCTGCTAGATTTTTATTAAATTGCAGAATGTTTAGTGCATGTTTGCAATGTTGAGCTATCAACAGGAAGCTGTGGATAGAGGGCAACATAACAAATCACCAATATAATTGCTTAAATTGAGCAACAAAAAGATAAACGAAAAAAACAATACTTTGTTTAACGCCTAAGTTAAAACTGTATTACTGACCTAAGTCTAATTCTGAGTTTTTAGGACAAAAGTTTTTTTTTATTGTGAATGACGTTTCTCACCTAAAAAATAATAAAAAAAAAATACATTCTGCTGTGTGCTTTCATGAAAAACGAGTCTCAACGAATCTCACTTGTCTCGTAGTAAACTGGAAAAAACTGTGCGAGAAAGTTCAGTTAGAGATTTTTTTTTTGAGGCGGAATAAACACGTATGATTTGTTTGTTAAGCAAGACAATACAACCTTCTGACTTTTGTCCCGGATCAGTTGTATTAAAAAAAATATTTTCCCGATAGCGAACTTGAGAAGTAAAATACACGGAAAAAAGTGTGTTCTATGTGTAGATGATATTGGAGCACTGCCACATATGTGTATAGGGTTGCATTCCGATGGCTCACGTCTGGTGGTTAATAGTCGGAACATTGGTGGTGATTGTCATGTATTTAAGATTGTAAAGAAATGATGGATGTATATTGTTATTGGGAAATTTACAAATATTTTTCTGTAAATTATACCGGTAATTGTTTTTTTTTCACTATATGGTGGAATGATTAGCATCTGTTTGAAACTTTTAATTAACAACAGACTGTTGAGTGATGATAAATAAGTATTGCAATACTGTGTTAAATAGACAAATAAAGAGACTATTTTTATATTTTAAAAAGAAACCGTCAATGCTAAAGACGAGTTAAACTTTAAATGAAAAGTTGCAAAAATAAAAAAAAGTGTTGAAATTAAAAAATGCATAGAATCTTTTTAGAAAATTTCTAAAAACAAAAAATCAGGAAAAAGAAAGTTCCTAAAATGGTTCAATCGCCAAGTGGTAAGAATAATGTTATTTATTTTATTTGCTTTCAAGCCGTTACCGCTTGTTTGCTAGTAAATACGTCAGTTTTCCTGGATAATACATAGTTTCTTATTACAATACCTGACAACGCTTTCTACAAAATGTCAGCTTTAAAAGATGTGCCGGAGGTCTATTTATAACGACTAACTATTTAGAACAAAGCTGGACGTTATGAAATTATGCTTGCAGGCGAGATAAATATTAAATAAATATATAAAAAAATATATAAATAAAAAAACTTTTTGCTGTGTTTTTGGCAGATGTCTATCGTGTTATGTGATTTGTCAAAAGTGTAAAACACAAAACAGTATGTTTTGTTTGTATGTGTAAAAATTTCAAAATAAAACAAAGGAAAGAAAATTGTAATATTAATTATAAAAATTGTTCAAAGTAAAATGTTGGAAAAGGTGTTTTTCTTTAGTCTCAATATTATGGTTTGTCGCTCAGATGGATCCGAAATGAAGTGTTTTGTCGTTTTCTGTTGTATTTCTCATTAAAAGAAATATTGCACTTACGTGTTATGTTCGCAATTAAGCTACCATTGCTGGCAAATAACCAGCGATTTGTAACAGTTGCAGTTATCTGTTTGTCTGTACAAAAAAAAAAAAAAAAAAAAAAAAAAAAAATGTGCTAATAATTCTAGTTTATTGAGAGCAGTAAGATGAAAATCATTGTAAAGTAATTAATACATTTTCCTTTATTTGTCTTTTTGTTTCACTTTCCGGTTTGTACTGTAGTTATTGCTGCTGATTTCCTTCACACCGGTTGAAATTTTTTTGATTATAAAAGCGACATGGCAACATACAAATTTTTCAATTTGTTGGATACTTAGGTTGGGTAACATCGTAGAATCTAATTTAAGTTGAACTTAAGCGAAAATTTGATTTGTTGCTTAGTTAAGCGGAAAATCGTTTCTATACAAAACTAAGCTGGCGGTGACAAATAAAATACCTCAAAAGCAAATGTAAAACATAATAAAACGTAACCATATGCATCGTAGACGTGCCAATACCCTTGGTTAGATTTTTTTTTTAATTTTATGTGCAAATATAAATGTAATTTCCCCGGCTTTCGAAACAACATCTCCTTTGCATTAAAGACCATTTAAATTCCGAAATAAATAAGTTTTCGCCAGCGACATTTCAACTTTTTATTAAAAAAAAATCGCGCGATTTTTCGCTTGCGACTCTTTGCTTTTAACTTTCAAATTGTGGAAAATTATTAAAAAAAAATGAGCGAATTTTTTTTTCGAAAATCTATGTATAATGATATACACATATGGTTGAAAAAGTATGTACACCATTTTTGCTTTATGTTCAATTTTAGTTATTTAGTATAGTTTTTAATTTTAGTTTAATGGAAAGTAAACATGGCAATTCTTTTTATTTAAATAACTTTAATATGGCGGTGCCTTTAAAAGTAAATAAAAGACTGGGGTTTCGTCGTGGTTTTCATTGTTAGTTTTGTTCCGGTGTGATTTCAGTACTTGGTCAAGACAATAAATACGATACATTGCGTTTGGAAAGGCTAGTTATTTTATTGTTGTTTATCTTTATTCATAACAAAATTTATAGTAAAAAAATCAGCCATGGATCGAAGAAGTCATTGTTCTCCGGAGGGGAGAAAAATTGTTTCAAGACTAGGAGAAAGTGGCCACAGTCTTCGTTCGTGTACTTATTATTTTAACTGTATGTGTATACTGATTATAACGAATTATAGAGATGTTTAACATTTTTTTTTATTTAGCGATTTTTTCATTATGTTTATTTAACAAAATACACACTTGACCTTTGAACCATAATATTTCCGGCATTTAAAATGTCATTATATCATGTAACACTACATTTTGTAAGTATTTAAAGAGACATATGGACACCGTAACACCGCATTTTCCCGAAAAAAAAAAAATTATTTGTCAAAAACCCAAAAATTCAAATCTGCTCAAAATGGAATATGTCAGAATTGATTTGTTATTATTTATGCCGTAGAATGGGCACTTCGATATTCAGATCCTTTAGATCCGACCAAAAATGAGGCAGATAGGACACCTCATATGTTGCAAGTTTTATGGAACCTCAAATCGGAAGACTTGAGTTTGTGAGGAAACTTAATTCTCAGTTAATGCGCTATCTACTAAAAATAACAAATAAAGATATGTCCGTAAAATAACTTTACTTCAAATGTTATCCTTCAGAAATAATAGCAACGATTGTCTTCGTAGCGTCAACATGAAAAAAGTACTATTCAACATATATTGTGTTGAATCAGTCTAAATCAACTAAATGTTGAAAGCAAAAACTTATGTTCAAACCCATCTATTTTTTGTTTAATTTCTGGTAATCTCTAATTTTATATAAACGGCCTTTCTTCCCATTTTAGAATCCTCAGAATCGTCATCCGACGATGAATCATCCTCAGAAGATGAAGGCGATACCAAAAGTGTTGATTCGACTGATATGACAGCTATTCGATTGGATGAATCTCACTGCCCCGCTGGTTTAGAGAAAACCATGTACGAGTTGGCTTTCAAATTCCGTTCCGACAGACATGAATTGGAGAGATCATTGAGTGAGGCACAGAAGCTAATTGAAGTTAAAAAGGACGAAGTTAAGGAGGCACAAAAGAAAATGAAACACCATGAAAATATTTACAATAAAGAAAATGAGGCGCTATTGGAATTTAGGGTAAGTTTTTGAAATTTATTAAGAGAAAACAAAATGATAAATTGTTATGCGATAACCAACCTATCCAACGTATTTACAACTTATTATGTGCTTGCAATGTACACATTGAACTGTTACTCCGAAAAGAATATAGCAGTCAACTTAATAAACAAACATATAATTAGTTTAAAAAACATCTAACATTGCTGGAAGTTTTCGTATTCATATGTATCATTTTAAAATTTAAAGGATTTTTCTTTATTTCCTTAGCTTTAAATCCTTTGATAGTTTGTTTTTTTGTAATACTTTTGACTTTGCTATTCCCAGCGCAAACGCCAACAGGAACTCAATAAGGTCTATGTAGTCGTAATACTTCACATGCATCAATTGCAACACTTTCGTGAAGGTGAAAATTACAGGGATCTCAGTAAATCGGTCCTATTCGACTCATCGCTGCTAATGGATCTGCGGGGCCGTGTGGACCAGTTAAAAGTAGAGACTTTGGAAACCAGACGTTTACACCGTATAAACATCGTCCATTTGAGGCGAATGAATACCGACTTGAAATTTATGCGTTCGGAAATAACACGATTGGAAGAATTTATACGTCAGGAAATGATTAAAAAATTTGGCATGGTCATTGATCTGGATGAACTGGAAGAGGAGGTGTTAAGGAAATATGTTTTTGAGCTGGAAACTACAGCCGAAGAGGAATTACGTTTGCTAGAAATGGAAATGAAAAAGAAAAAGGTTAGAAAGAAGATGAAAAATATTTTGTTTTTATTACTTTCGGTAAATATACCTATACTTATTTTTTACTTTCACAGACAGAATTGGCTTTGGCCCAGGAGGAACTCATCAAAGAAACCCAAATGCATTGCGACAAACTGAACATATTGGCTATTTTAATGGAGGAGAAGACATTCCTCGAAAAGATCTTGTTATGCCAAGAGAAAAACTATGAAAAATGGTTAAAACCTCCCGTCCTGTCATTGGACAAAGATATAGAAAAACTTACGGTAATAGAAAGGGAACAAAAAGAACAAATCAAGGTATGATATATGTCGTTAGGATATATTCAGAATTTCTACAAATTGTTTTTTTTTCAAATAGTGTTTGGAACGAGAAATCTGCACACTGCGCATGAAGGCTAAACCGCTGCAAATCGATGGCGAAACTGAAACTGAGGTCGTGGTAAATCGCGAAATTATACCCAATGATGAGGGTCAACCATGTCCCGAAATGTTTCAACCAAATGCCTTTCAGGCCCGTCTCGTGCCAGATGACTTTATAATGGATCGTTGTCAGAAGGTGGTCCAGAAGTTGTTCATGCAACATTTTGGTAAAATGACTTCCAAAGAAAATGTTCGTCGCTATGCCTACAAAGTTACCAGATATTTGGGCCAGGCGGCCTATAGTTTTGAGGGCACCGTTACAGATGACATAATGAGTTGTATCATTGAAAATCTTCAGACTTTAATACCCAAAAAATATTTGGTCGTCTTGAGTCGAGAACAATTGGAGAGAATGTTCAATGAGATATTGGCCGTATTCGATTACGAACGTTCAGATGTCAATACCGAAGATGTTGTATCAGGCATTTATGACAATGCCAAAGAGGCCTTAAAGGAGGCTATCGGCGTTTTGAACAAAACGCAATTTGTCTTAATGCACATGTTCAAGCAATTGATTGAAATTTTGCCGCTGGAAGAGTTTCAAAGTGAGGATACGGTCAATTTTATAGTTGACCATTTGGAAAAAGAGCCATATTTTGATGGTCGCTGCATAAACGTTGAGGGTTTGGTTGAAAACGTTTGCGAATATGCTAAAGCTAATCTATTGGATGCTATAACTGCCATACCTATCAGAAATTTGGCAGTTAGAGTTCAGAAGGAGTACAGCAAACGCAGACCAGCAAGTGCTTTAGGTGTCAGGTATTCCATTGGATCTGTGCAGAGTGTATCGGTGAAATCTAGAGGACCTTCACAGAGCTCATAACTTGTAGTATATAATAAATTTCACTAATTTTACTTCCCATCATAAATTATATGATATAATATGATAATAAAATAACTTATAATCCACCAAAGTATCAAGTTTCAAGTTTTCAAAATAAATAAATGTTTACTATAATAGCTTCTACACCCTGTTTATAGTAAGAACTGTCAAACTTCTTAAAATAACCATAAAGCTCAGCTCCACCTCTTCATTGTTGACCATTTTTCAATCTGGGGAATAAAAAATAGTCCAAAGGAGTTAAATCTGCGTGATAAAGCAATTCGAACTTTAATTCATTAATTATGGCCATCGCAATAATGAATGTGTGAACTGGAGCCTTGTCTTGATGAAACGACACTTTCTTTTTCATAATTTCATCACCTAAACCAGGTCTCACCCATGGTTATAAATCGACGCAAAAAAGTAGACTTTTCAGCGGTGAAATATCGCCAAACACTCTACTAAAACATCTTACCGACGCTGTTTTTGCGGAACCCATCTTGCGCACAGCTTTATCATTTTCAAATCTTCGGCCAATATACGATGTATAACATTTTTTGATATTCCTATCATTTCAGTTAGCTCACGCATCTTCAGCTGACGATCATCCAACACGATTTCGTGGATTTCCTTAACCGTGCCTGGCGTGGACAACCCAATTGGCCCACTACTACGGTGTTCGTTTTGGCAGCTCGTACGGTCTCGTTTCGAATCATTAAATCATATAACAAATTGGTAATATCTGGTTCACCACCTTTGCTGTGAAGTAGATTTATGTTCACTAGGTCAACTAGAAATCCACAACTTGTAGTTCCTCTTATATCAGGTTCTTCTATATTCTTAAAATCATTTACGGGGCGCGTTTGCAGAACTTGGCATCGGCTCTCTCTGCATTTATGACATTTCGCTTATTCATATCAAGTTTTTCAACACAAATATGTTAAGTTTGCATTAAGCGAACTTTAGTAATCTATTTTACATTATGAGTGCATTATCGACACTTGTTTTTCTATTTGCTTTATAACCGCATTTGGTTGCGGAAATATAATATAAACTTTGCTATTAATATTTGAATTCATATAGTTTTTAACTTTATTCTGTTTTTTTTTTGATATTTAATATTGTACTAACGAATTTTATATTTAATTTATGATGTTATATATTTGGTCTTTTTAGCTTTCCTGCATCACGATGTATGAATAAATGAAATGACAAAAAAAAAAAAATAATATTTTTTTTTAAATACTGCCGCCATCTACACGTCAGTTCGGCTAGTTTCGGGACCGCCCTCGACCGGGCCGAAGCCTACGTGCCAACCACCACCGTGACATGTACGATGCACTGATTCATCGTCAGATAAGCGGCCGCGCTAAAAACGGTTTCTTCCCATATAATATTTCCATTTTTTTTCCTCCGAAAATTCATATTTTTTGTAGTAATTTTCAATAATCATGCTCACTGAAAAGTTCCAGAGACTTAAAGAATAGAATGTTTATTACTAATTGAGTATTTGCCGGGAAGAAAGCCAATAAATGGCAGAGAAACGAATAAATACATTGTTTATACATTCAACTAATTCATAGTTCATGAAAGCATCCACTGGTAGTAAATTTCGTTATATACTTCGTTATTTTTTTTATTGAGTACAAAAATTAACACATTTTTCCAAACTTGTTATTTTTCTTAAAGACGAAATGTAATAAAAAATCTAAAATCAATTGCAATATCTATGGTATTCGTATAGCTAGTCTGACAATTAAAAAGCATAAATTAACTAGACACTGACTGACAAGAGTTAAGAGGTATGTAGACGAAATAGAAAGTAAAGAAACGCAGTTTCCTTTGTCACAATGTGTTTTAGACGAGAATTATATGCAAACAACAAATCTATTTACCCAAACGTTTTTTAACACTTGCTATCTTTAAAGGCAATAGATGGACCATCTCTCGGCATACACCGATTTCAGCCTGTAAGGTTTTAGCAGCCTCTTCTTGCTTGGCGCACTCATCCGTAAATGTTTTGTAGTACTTGAGACTGTTTGAGAGATTTTCCAATTGCAGATTATGGTCGGGCGTTATCATTTTAAAATATAGTCTGCCTAAGTAGAAATGAGCGTACAGCATAATTCTCTGAGTTTCTACATCCATGTTGGGTTTCCATGTGCCATCTTTTTCTGTATATGAATCTATGTAACATTTAAAATTCTTAATAGCCTGCTGGCAGACTTGATTGATTTTGCCCAATTCCTGGGGATTGGGTGAGCGGTTAGCTTTAAGGCAATCTAATTTGATATCTAAAACGGCGCAGTATGCGAGTCCAGCTCCATACCAACATTCACGACATATTGCTAGATAGAACACGGGATTGAGCAACTCAATGAGTTCTTCATAGTATTTGGCTCGGCGTTTCTGCATTTTGGATTGGTTAACCGGATCCTCCTCGAAGAACGCTATATGCTGATAAACTTCCGCATAATCTTTAATAATTTTAGCGTATTCAGTAGCATCTGTATCGGGTTTATAATATTCTTTGGCTATGTCCAGCCATTTGGTAACAAAATGGTAGACTTCTTTGGCATCTTCAAATGTCAGGCAATAATCACAGGTTATGCGATTTTCATATGCATCCAATTTGAGATCAGGGAAGAGATAAGAATTTGCATCTAGTTTAAGGCGTCGGGCGTCTGAAAAAAGGAAAAATTGAGTTATTAGAAATACGCATGAAAGTATTCATGTAATGTATTATAATAATATAATAACGACAGGCGAACTTGCAGGCTGAATCGGACTAAGTAATTTTCAGGAAATTTAGAGAAATGTGTTGCAAACATGTTAACAAAATAAGAATAATTTGTAGTTTTGGTAGAGGACCATAAAATACTCCACATCAACGTTAGCATGTGAAGCAAAGTGCAATCACAATGTTGAAAGATTGCAACCTCCAGATACATATTTATCTCCCCTAATGAACCATTTTAGGGGCTAAACCATTAATATACAATATAAACAGTAGTGGACCCAGAACCGATTCTTGAGGAAAACCGCAGTGCACACTAAGCATATTTAGGGGAGATAAATATGTATCTGGGGGTTGCAATCTTTCAGTATTGTGATTGCTGTTGGAAGTGATAAATAAACGCACATTTGTATGGCCTGCTTTCACACAGCTCGCAGAGTTGTAAATCGCTTTTTATGGATCAACCCTGTATCCATTGCTGTATCCATACATGGAGTGACATGCACATTTCCTGGACTTTCTTATCTAATGATTGACATATCCAACAAAGCCGTTTTGATAATCCAATTTCTCCCGAAAATTGGATAAAACTTAGAAAAGAGGTTAGAAATCGAAATATTTCAATATAGTATTCAAATTTTTTTTAATGCACTCTGTCGAACTTTTACAATAGAATCATGTAGTTCAAGAAATTTATAGTTAGTTTCCTCAAGAATACATTCTTCACTTTCGATATGGCGATTACGTGGGTTGATGCAATATCAGAGGCAAAAAACGAAAATACATCAAAGAGAATTACTTTTATAGGTATTATTTTATGTTTAATTTCAATGTTTCCTTCATTCACAGAGGGAGTATCGATGGTGCCGTAGTCTGACGGTTGTATCAAGAATTTATAGATATCTTCTCACGAATATAGATTTTTTCTGCATGGACGCACATTTACGTCATCTTTGTAAAAATTTATAGCGGGATTGGTTGCTTATAGACCGAAGAAGTAAGGAGATATTGAATAGCTTGGCCTACCATAACGTGCAAGCATGTATGTGGTAGTTTGGAAAATGTGTATCTTCAATCTTATTCCATTCCTTTTGGTTTTATGAAAGAATGAAAATAAATGCAAATAAAAATGGACAATTTGGTCCTTTAATTTCTATCGATAGAAATGGTCTTGGAAAAAGAAAAATTTATTTGTCATTTTTGTTGTTTGTAGTGTCATTTGGATTGTGCATATTTCGTTTATCCATTCATTTATCAAAAAAATAAAAAAAAATGCGTATTACACATCAATAAATTCCTGAGTATCTATAACAATCTTAAATCTATTTAAAAATATGTATACATATATATATATATATATATATATATATATACTATACTCGTATACTGAAAATAAATCTGGCAACTGCATTTATTGCCAAATTTAATTTCGAAACATTCATTGATATTGTTCCCGGCACCACTTCTAGTCCGTAAACAATTTGGGGCATAAGAAACGCCTAAGCCAGTCTATATTTGACCCAAATTGGCAAATAAATATTGGCTACTCAATACTCCATATACTTTGGCACGCACAGAGTCAACATGAGTTTCAAAATTAAGCCTATCGCCGATCACAATACATAAACATTTGTAACTGTCAATAAACTTAATTCTTATGCGTCCCAAATATACATATGTTGTTCCCTTCATTAGTACTTGGACAGCCAAACGAAATTGCCCTGGGATTGGGATCCATTGCACAGCACAGTGCAGTCGATGCAATAATTTATTTTATTCTTCAGTGCATCGGAAAAATGTAAATTTCTCAATTAAATTTTGAATGAGATTGGAAGTAATGAAAATTTGTGCTGCTGGTTTTTATTTCATGATTTTTAGAAATATTTTAAGTTTTTTTTCTACATGAAATAAATTACGTTCCTGGAGAAATGAAATCCACATTCCTCAAATTCAACAAAATTACCTTTCTGGAAAAATGTTCCTGATTACTTTGAAATTTTGTGAAAGGTTTTTTTCACTCTCATCGTACAGTATAACAAATTCCACCAAATTTTTCACAGGAAATTTTTTTTTTTTTTTATATAGGAAAATTTGTTATTTCGACTTCTCTGTTACGGGCGCCCAAACCTGGAATATATGGTGCACCTGTCTTCTTTATACTTAGTCGATCACGTGGCGATGTAGGAAACCATAGGAAAGTTTAACGAAATGCTTATCCAATGACTAACACTAAAACATTCCGAGCCAGTTACAAATTTTCATTAAGGCAAATATTATTGGGGGATCGTGTCCTTCAAAATGACGCTTCTCTTGCACGGATAACACTTTAAATGCCGAAGTTGTTACTCTTAAAAGTTGAATTATTTTCTTTGCTTTCAATTTTTATTTCATAATATATATGAAAAATTACTGCAAAACCTACGTTTTCTTTAAATTTTTTTTCCTTTTTTCATTTCATTTATTGTACAAATTGCAATTTTGTATGTTTTTTTTCTTTAATAATTTTAAATTTTTTTAAATTATTGTTTATTAGAACAGTATTTGTCCAAAAGTCTCCCCTTTTATTTTTTGCAAATACTCACAAATACAAGAGGAAACAAATCCTATTGTACTTTATTAACTAAAGTTATATATCGTAAGCCGTGCTTTCCTTTCAAAATTAACATTATCGTTGAAAAATATTATTTTTGTATAAAATTTTAACATTTTACTTTACAACTTTTGAAAATACTTTTTTTCTCTGAAATAATAATGTGTTAGAATATTTGAATTTTTTATAAAATCCCTTTATTAACAAAAGGCATCAATGTTGACCAAATGCCCACGTTAATATACGAGATTTAGAATACTTGTTTATTTTTTTAACAATTTTTTTCTAAAATCCATGTTTTTTTTAATTCTTTGCCATTCTATTTTTTTTAATGTATTCATGCCGAATTACGTATATTTTTATTTTCTTTCTAAATTCTTACTTTTTTAAAATATAAAAATTGTTGTTGCCATAAATTGATTTTTCGGAATAAACATTGCTAAAAAGTGCATCGCGGTTTCTGTTTAGATTATATATTCTTTTTGGGACTGCTTAAAATAGAAGGACGAATTTTGAAAAGTAATTTCGGCATGCAATATGCAACACTGTTGCCTTACAGAGGGACGCCAGATCAACGATAATCAAATGAGCTGTCTCTGAAGTGGAGCTTGAAATCTTCGAATATATGATGAAAATTTTGGTTGAAACATTGTCTTGTTAGTCACACGAATAACTTGTCAATAATGAATCAAAATTTGCGATAATATTATTTCCTGCTGTTTTACAATATTTTGTTTCGTTTTGTTTATTTAACAATCTTGTACAATAATTTAAAGCCTTTTGGTCAACATTAAGTAAATTACAAAATACATAAAATAAATACCACTCCAATTAAAAAAACAAAAACAAAATATAACTAAGAATATGACATAAATTAACTAGTAACTATTAGCTTTCAACGCTCAAATTAAAGTGGGCTAAAAATAGGCTAAATCAAGGAAAATAAAAATAACAAGAATAAATTAACTATTGAATGATATATGCAGAATTTTTTTTTTTGTAGTTAAAGCATTCCAATTAAATAAGTTAACAGTCTTATAGTCCGAAACTATTAAGTAAATCACAATACGCATAAATTAAAATATATACTCCATTGAAGTAAATTTAAAAATTCATACAAAATAAAAATTTTATTATATAAATTCATATGTTTAAGATCAGCCAATAATGATTAGCAAATATAGCTCATAAATTGCATATGATACATTTTAATTTCTCATTTGGCAATGCATTAATTATATCTATGAGCTACTCTTACATTAAAAATTCAAAAGTTTCAAATTGGAAACGCGGACATTGGTCAGAATATATTTAGTAAAAACATAACAACAATCGTCGATCGATAAATTTGAAATGAAAGAACATCCCAGAAATGTAACCACGAGAGGTGTTATATGTACAATTCTCTTGAGGGAAAAGATGTAACGAACCACTCTGTTCAAAGATAATTGAAGGAGTTCCATATGTTTTTGGTTAGTAGTAGAGTATACCTCTAAGCAATACATAATATTTGGCATAACTAGAGCATGAACCAGTTGTTTCTTCACATACAGTGGAAGCGACAAATTAGTGGGGTACAGTTTCCTTAACACATAGTTAAAACTTAAAACAACGTGACTAATGTGCTTCTTAAAGCGCAGCTTATCATCTAATAAGTCTCCCAAACATTTCATGTCATGCACAGACTGTATATTAGAATCTTTTTTAACTACTCGCAAATCCCCTTCAGTTCTTGTTCAAATAAAGCATAAGGTGCGTTTCATATTTATAAGGCCATCCATAAATTTGCTTTATTTGTGTAACGGTACATTTTTTGTTGTTATGATGTTTTATCAAAATACTACACAAACTTTTATTCTTGCGATAATTCCGTTCTTGGCGTGTTTCACAAATATAATATCAAGTTCTATTAGCGAGTTTTTAAAGGTGTAAGCGATAAGATCATTATTATTTTTGTGAAGAAGTAAAATTCAGTAATAAAAAAAGACATGCCACGACGAAAAAGTTTTACAGAACACAAAATAGATAAAATAATCGCTTACAGGGACGAAGGATGCAGTGGAAGACAAATTCGGCGCAAACTGGACAGAAGCCATAGTCCCACCCAAAATTTTTTATGGGATCCTAACGCTTATTGATCTAATAATCGCTCAGGCAAAAAATACTTTCTAAGCACGATGAGCGATAAATTGTAAAAAGTGCCAGCAACACATCAAGAAGTTTACGCGACTTGGAGGCTGCTGTGAACAAAAATGTTATTCGCACCACCGTTTGGCGGACATTACAGATTTTAAATTTTGTAATAAATGTACGAATTAGATGCATTCCAGCTTTAAAAGCTGCACACAGACTTGGCCGTAGTTGGGACAGAGACTGGATTTCCCAACAAGATAACGCCGCAATCCACGTCAGTAGAGAGACAAGATCCTGGTTTTCCTCTAAAAGAATCAATGTTATGAACTGGCCAGCATTATCACCAGATCTTAGTCCCATAGAAAACCTCTGGGGCATCTTAGTACGCAATGTGTACAAAGAAAATCGTCAATTTTGTACAGTTCAAGAGCACAAAAATGCTATTGAGGGGGCTTGGATGGAAATTGAGCCACAAATCATAATGAGTTTGTTATTAATTATGCCAAATAGTATCTTTAATGTTATCTCTGAAAACGGAAATCAAATCTGATATTTCTTTTCGTAAAAATGTAAAAACTATTCAAATTAATAGAAAAAAACTCATTAATTGAACTTGGCATTATAATTTTGAAACGCACTATTCGTGCATGGTTATTTCGCCTGAGCAGAGATAGAACATCATAACAAAAAATGTATCGTTACACAAATAAAACAAATTTAAGGGTGGTCTTATAAGTATAAAACGCACCTTAGCTTTGAACTTAGAAGAGTTAACACAAAGCCTGTCAAGCATATAATCAATTTTCTCCTGAAAACATCTTGAAACTGGTAGTCCCCTTTAAACAGCAACTGAATGTCATCAGTAAAGACATACACAGAGTGTCAACTTTTGGTAAAAGATCGTTGATGGAAACTTTGAAAAAATGGACCTAAAACTGAACCTTGAGGAACCCCACTCTTTACGCTAAGTGCATTACTATATATACCATTGGCACAAACTTGTTGCCCCCTTCCTGAAAGATAGAAGTAAATTAAACTTCAAGCATTTTTAAAAAGAAAGATATTTAAAAGGAGTGAGCAATTCTCATAAGAAAGGAAATATCGCGAACATTGTCTGATAAGAAAGGTGCGCAATTATTTCGTTTTCATTCAAATGTATTGCTAAATGTAGTAAAATCAACGTTCGTTGTTCTGGAAACCAACAGACAGTTGCGATGAATATATATTTAATGAGTTTTTAATTCCGCAATTAAAAGCTCTCCTGATTTTTGTTATAGAGATAACTAGCAAGTTTTTGTTCTACATATTAACTTGTACATACAAGTCCCAGCATATGGAATGCTAGAGGTGCCTGAATAATCAATTTCATTCTTTCAATATTTCCAGAATATTGATTTTCTAACACATAAGCCGTCCACTAGGGAATACATTCCTATTGTTTTTATCCGAAAAACGTCGCATTGCTTACATTTTTTATTAGAAGACCGTTTCCATAAACTAACAGAATTAAAGCTGTTTTGCTAAATTTGCAATATAGCATCCTAATGAACTTCCTTACGTCACATTGAAACTCTTTACTTACCTTCTGCCAACTTTTCCTCATCATCATTGTACAACCGATCCTTTGAGGCTGACAACAGAGATAAACCGTATTTTGCCCAACATCGCGCTACATCAGCGTAACGATGCTTGAATGTCTCTTGAATATCTTGCTTTTGTTCTTCCGTCAGGTTGGGAGGCGTCAACATGGTTGCTTCATGTTCAGACATCACTAAAGTGGCGGCGGCTAAATGATGCCGTCCCTGTTTAAACATATTTTGACCAATGAAATACTGTGACAACGTGGCTGAGTTCAGGGCAAAGTCTATGGGCTCATACGATTTTGCCTGCACTTGACGCCTTAATGTCAGGTGACAGTATTGTGCAGATTTTTCCAATTCTCCCAAGTGGCCATAGATCTGTGCCATATAGAATGTACACAGAGTGTAAACACTTTCCAATTCTGTTGGCCCTTTGCCTGGTTCGATTTCTTCTGCGGTGCCAAAGACATCAGTTATGGCCATGGCATTCTTCTTGGTATCTTTAAACTCCTTATAGGCTTTTTCTGCCTCCAACAGCATGTCATAGGATGCTTTATACTCTGAACGATTAGCATATACTATACCCAATTCATTCATAGCACCTACGAAGGGAATAATGGCCTGAGGCTCCATTTTACGGGCTTTAACCAATTCTACGCACTCCTTTAAGTAATTCTCTCCAGTGCTGGGCTCTTCGCAGAAAACATAGATGCGGCCCAGGTCACGACACACAAACGCCTGTATTACTTGGTAGATGAAGTCATCCTTGCCATCATCGGCCTCCTCGGCCTGCACAGATATTAGAGAGTTCTTGAGATTCTCTTTCATCTGCAGCAGCAAATCCCTGGCTGCATAATGTGATCGGAATGGATCTGTGGGAGGATCATTTTTGCTCTCCTCACTGACAAACTTAATGGCCTTCTCGTAGATTTCCTTGTAGTCGCTGAGTATTTCTTTGGGTATCACCATGTTCGTTTTGTTCTTGGAGCGTGCGTTTTATTGATCGTTTACGTAAAGTGTCTGTGGGCCTCTGCTATTTTCGCGACGTCCAGATATATTTTCCGGAAACGCACGCACAAAAGTTGTGAAGAGAAGAAAAATTTTTCGTTATGACTAAACAGCTGTTATCCATAGCGACTGGATAGCTGGATGGATGAAAACAGTGCTGTCAAGTTTAAAGGGGCGAAATATAAAAAAGGAACGGACAGCTTCTGCTGATGCAAAGTTGCCAAGTCTGTTTTTAATTCAAATAAACTAATAAGAATTACATAGATATTTTACCAAGAGTTATTAATCATTTAGAGAATACAAACAAAAATTGATTTAGAAAATTATATAAGCGTATAGTATTGGAAGAAAATTGACAGATAGATACGGAAGAATAAGTAGAAAATCTTAGTCAGGTGGGCTAACTTAATGCATCTTCATCCAAAAGACAAAATAAAGACCTTCTCAAGTCCTCCGTATAAAAAATATGGATGGATTATCGATTTTGGGAAATTTGTATGTATAAAGATATGATTCTAAGAATCAATGGGAGGTAATTTAGATAATTTACATGGGAGTTTTCACAGAGGGCATGGTTATTCGATTGATTTTTCTTGTAATTTTACTAAACATTATAATACAATAAAGTTGACAGAAATTTGTCCAACAACAGATTACAAGTATTCATTCCCAGAAATTAGCTGATCAAATGCATGATGTGCGATAAAATTGAATACATTTATTTCAATTATTTGAAAGATGTGGAACTGGAACGGGTTAAATCGGCTAGTTGTGTAGGAGGTGCCAAAAGGAGTGTAGTTACTTGAAATATTTTTCTTAAATATTATATGTTATTACAGTCTACTAATTAGAAATTACAGAAGAAAGATTATATCTTGCAAAATTTGATAATTTTTATGAGAAATTATGGCGATGCAGTCATTTTCATTCTCAAGGTTTACTTTAGCAAGCAATTAATGTGTGCTAAATCTGTCTGAATTTGGTGTAAATGAATAAAATATATGATATACGTATTCTTTAATGAAATTGGTCTTTTGTGTGGCAGTTGGCAGAAGAGGCGCAAAAGTCAATCGGCTTAAAAAGTCCTGAAACACATTTCGAAAGATACCTTTTACTTTAAATGCTTCCTTCAGGATGTTACATTTTTGGCCGTATGAAATGATATATAAATTCATTCCTTTGAATGAAGATATAAAAAAAAAGTATGTACAGAGGTGTTCATAGATTGATAGAGATGATTGATATGATGGGGATTAGCGGGGAATCCTTTAATCAATTTGATACCTCTCTCGTTGCAGTTGTGAAATTAAAATGTTGGACTGTATTGTGAATTATCCAATAACGATAATCTTTAGGAGGATCAATTTCACAATTGGTTTGTACCAGAGAACTGAAAATTGGAACTTGTAATTTGGATCACATAGTTTCACAGTCATGTGGAATTATATGTAATCAAATTGATCGTGCAGAAATTACAAGTGGCGAAAAATAAACGATGAGAATTAGAATTAGTGCCAATTCAAAGGAGGTTTATTCTGGCAACAGTTAATTTCATATGTTACAATTCAGAATTCAGTTACATTTAGTATACAATTCTTACTCAATGGAGTTATGTAACTACTTCAGGGGCAAAAATTTGAGTTCATTCACAATAATATGTTTACAAAAGTACATTTTAATGTACAAAAAAAGGTTAATTTTAATATAAATTCAATACTAAATTCAAATATATATATATAATCTTAAATTTCCGAAAAGATTGCATGGCATGAGCCAACCGATATGCTGACATCCTCAGCAACTTCTCTAGTTGTGATTCAACGATTCTCCATAACAATTTTCTACACTTTCTCAACATTTTCATCGGTTGTTGATGTGCTGGGCGCCCAGAGCGAGCGTCGTCGTTCACATCTTCTCGACCTTCTGTGAAAAGCTTGTACAAAGCTTGTAAACATTTTTTTGACTCAGAGTACTCTCACCGTATACCACTGTCAATATTTCAAGTGTTTTTGAGCACTTAATTCCATTTTTTACACAAAATTTGATGCAACTTCTGTGATCCATTTTTTTCGATAGCTGAAAATCGCCGAACCCGCGAAACACTTGTCTTATATATGCTTCTCACAAATGAATTAAACATGCTGTATGGATAAAACTGTCAACATATCTTCGAGACGAGTGCATCAACATAAAAAAATAATAATCGAAAGTCGAATGTATGTAGCCCGCAAAATTAGAAAATTCACCTTATTTTTTGAACACACCTCGTATTTCTAGATTCATAGTTTTTTATTTTTTATTTAATTATTATTTAATTATTATTTTTATTATTTATCACATTGCATTAAATTCAGAATAACTTTGGTCACGTTAAGCATTTAGTACATTAAATTCTTCAAATAAAACTGGACTGTATTACTGCGCCCTTAAAATACCACACAATCAAAAAGGCAGATTTAACAAATTTCTGTCATTTCTATTAGAAGAACTTCTGAAGGTTATAATTTTGCTTCTCTCATCGTGTTTTAATTAAATTATATGCAACCCCTTCCGTGAGGCTGCGGTTAACTATTTTCTACAGTTTATGTAGTTAAAACATGCTTGTTTCTTCTTAAAGCATGAATATTATGCTTGTTTGTCCCCTCAATTGTGAAAAGCTCTAGCTCACACTAAATCCCTAAAATCTAAACCAGTATGAAATCACAGTCAAGTAAATCGACTTACAAATACCTTTACCCAACATCCTTTTGTTGGAGCAAAAGTGTCTGATCTGAACTTGAATGAATTCAGAAATATGAGTCCAGAATTAATTGGTATGGGAGGTACCAGTAACGCCGTAATTATCCCCATGATTTTTGCATATTGACAAAAATGTAAATTATTGCAATCTATGTATTATGGTTTACGGCGGTAAAACTAAATTTTTAATTTGAATGGTATTAATGTATCTGTGTAGAAGATTGGAGCCCAAGAACCTCAATTTCACAAGAAATGTAAGCCAAAATAATGGATATAAATTCAGGTAGCCGTAGTCTACGAATTAAGAGCTGCAGGAATAAAATTGAATTGGGGAAAATCGGGTATGGGGCATCGATACAATCCCCATCTAAGATATGTCAAATTTTTGGGCTGTCGATGACCTCCATACAGACAGACGGACATTTCGCAATCGGCTTAAAAAGTAATTTGCACAAAATGTACTTGGTACGAGGGCGATCCCACAACTAGCCGACTTAACAGAGAAGACACAAAAGGTTGTAGAAAAATTGTCTTTATTTTTTAACATAATCTCCTTTTAGCTCGATACACTTTTTCCAGCGATATTTAATAGTTTCTATGTCTTGTTTATAGTAAGAACTGTCCAACTATCAAACGTAGATCCCACATCTGCGTTGTTGGCAAATCTTTTATCAATGAGCCATTTTTTTTTAAGTTTGAAAAGGAAAATAGTCCGAGAGAGCTAAATATGGCGAACAAAATGTTTGATAAAGCAATCTGAACTTTAATTTTTGCATCGCAATAGTAGATGTATGAATTGGAGAAGACAATGCTGATGAAACAATACTTTCTTTTTCACCAAATGCGACTTTTTCTATAATTTCATCACTTAAATACTGAAATAATAAGTATAATATTCGTCGTTGTTGGTTTTACCTTTCTGAAAGTAATCAATAAAAGTAGCCCCATGCCATCCCAAAAAAACGAGCGCTATAATTTTGCCTGTAGATGGAGCCGTCTTCGCCTTGTTTGGACATGATTCCCTCATTCCAGTTCACTACTTTGACTGACCCATGTCTCATCCATGGTTATAAATCGGCGGTGAAACATCGCCAAACACTCTACTCTAACATCTTCACGACGCGGTTTTTGCTCTATTGAAAGGAAGCGCGGCACCCATCTTGCGCACAGCTCTCATCTTAAAATTTTTGGACAATATGCGATGTATAGCACCTTCAGCCGACGATCATTCAATACCATTTTGTGGATTTTTTTAACCGCATGGACACCGCAATTGGTCCACTGATATAGTGTCCATCTTGGCAGCTCGTACGGTCTTGTTTAAACTCTGCTACACAATATTATACAGTCGTAAACGAAGGAGAAGACTCCCCCAGAGTAGAATCTAACTCGGTTTTAATATTAGTTGGACTGAAAACAGTGACTTACATAATGGTGACCAATTTTTCCATGTTTACGTGTTCACTGAGATCGTTTACTTTTGATGGCTCAAATAAAAATACTAAACAACGTCACACTCTGGAACTTAAAGCATGTGTTTTATAAGTTGGACACTTTTCACCAAAATAATTTTTTTCAAACTACTGGCATCATTTATACGTCAGGTCGGCTACTTTTGCCATAACAAATGATATGAATCTTAATTTCTTCGGATGAAGGTATACAAATATGTTTACAAAATAACAAATTATTGGCCTGCCCCCTAGTATTTAAATTATTTGTTTTATCTACTATAAACTACTATTGTACAATATTTATTTCTATAAATATGTAATTTTTCAAAAGTTCTCTTACTGTTTTTGCAAGATTTTAAATCATAATATTTGCTCAGAACAGAACATCATAGTGTTATTTTCTTCTTAAAATTTTATTTAATTTTACAGATACTATTTTACATTTCGTTTTTACATTTTGAAATTCAGTCTTGTGAAAGAAACATAAATTTACGGCATCATTTATTGTCCTTCTATAATTTGACTGTAACCAAATTCCCTTTATTTCTCTGTGGTTGTTATCCTGGAAATGCAGTTCTTTACCATTTCCGTTAGGGTTTGTTATTTTGTTTTGCTATAAGTTTATAGAAGATAATAATTTTATGATAACTGTTATATTGTGAAAAACACCAACGAAAATATCCCTAAAGGCTGGAAACATTGTGTTTGCTACATGAATCCACAACAACAAACACTTGTTGGACTTCCCTTGACCTTATAAACATGTTGGTATAGACAGCATAAGCAAATGTCCCACAGCATGTTGAAACGAGTCTCGAAGAAACATCACACGCACTTCCTCTCTCTCTCTCTCTCTCTTTCACACTCAGCAACATGTCATCCGTTCACAGGCAACATGCTGGGTGTGTGTGTCTGCGCTTATTGCTACAAAAAATGCCGGTTATGTTAAAATTTTGCTAGAGTGTTTGTGTGAGCGAAAGAGCCTAATGCCGATACAGAACGAGTGTGAGAGAATACCATCACAATTTATTGGCAAATGAGTAAAAACGAAGGTAAAGCGCATCTTTGCAACATCTCAGCAACTCAGTAGTGCGCTAATATCGGTGCAGATTAGTAAATATTGGCGTATTTTTAGTGTTGTCTCACAGACAAATCGTTCTACATTTCTTTAAACAAAATCAGTCGACGTCTATATTTGCACATATTGGAAAACATCGTGGTGATGACATCAAAAATTTACGTCATCATCCAGCGAAGAAGCTAAAGAGTACTAAGAAGAAGTGGCACAACTTAGAAGACACAAGAAGAAAAAAAACCACCACTACTACAAAAACAACTTAATTAGAATTGTCGCCAAGGGATTGGAGCTCTGCTGTGGAGATTCCGATAGAACAAAATCTTAGTGATACTTCACAAGTTGAACGGTTAACGTGGTCGATTTGGGAAAAAGAGGAAAGGAAGAAAAGAAAGACACTGTCAAAAATCTAATTTTTGAAAATTTTCACGACCCAAAAAAAAAGCTGTGAAAGTTTAAGGTTTCGAATTTAGATGAAAGCAAATTATTGCAAAATCCAAAGGGTCAATTAAGTTAATTGCCATACGGTGACCAAAGAAAGCAGGCAGTAAAGTGAGAGAGTGCAAGTATAAAATTACTGTTAATTGCGACGTGAGCGTGAGTGATAACGTGTGCAAAGTGTGTACGAGTACATATGTATGTGTGTGTGTGTGTGTGTGTGTGTGTGCGAACTACCTTGAGTATTAATTAAAAGAAAAAACAAAAGAAAAGTACAACTAAACAAATGTCAACTAAAAAAATTACAAAATTGTGCCAAATTTCGTTCCACCATAAATAAAAACTAAAAGTTAACCGGAGATTGAGTTACAACAATCGATAAATATCTGTTTCTCCTTTTGCCCTCATAGAAAATAGTTACTAAATAACGACAAGGTGAAATATAAAGTTACATCTGTAGAAAGAAAAAATATAACGTGACCGTTTAGCTTAGCTCCCTCCAAGCAATCTACCAACTACCACCGCAGTTTCAGCAGCAGTTCAACTATACAGTTCTTTGCTCCGTCCATATGTTTCAGATCTTAAGCTCCCGACCATCGTCCTCATCATTCATAATGAAACTAATTGGATTATTACTAAATTTGGCTGCAATAACAGGTATGATGTGATAATTTCTTATTGTTTCTTCTATATTTTTTTGCAAAACATGAATATTTTACTCGTTTTTGTTGAGAATACGCGCCTCTCTGGCCCCATCTTTTATTGTGTATGACGGCACTCTTAAGTTGCTAAACATTGTTTGTTGTTAAATAATTTGTTTACGTCTCTATAAATACGTCTGTAATTCCAATTGGCTGGATGAATGTAAAGCAATTTTGTGGTTCAATTTGCAACAATTATTAAAAAATCGATTGTTTTGCTAAAGCCATAAAAGGAAATTAAATGAAAACCCCTTGAATATTCTCGAAAAATTGCGTGGTTATGGATAGTCAGTTATTTTCTAAGTAAGAGTCGTATTCGTAAATATTTATGAGCGATTTATAAGTCAAAATTTCACAGCGAAAACGTTCTTTAAAATCACAATAAATTATTATGAATATGATCCTAAATGTTTTTAATTCCTAGGAATATTTAACGTAGAATAAGATGTGGAAAGAACTTTTGTGAAATTAAGGGGTATTTATTAACAGAACATACTTCAAGAATGCTACAATTAATCTTAAATTTTTCCAACATTTCGATACCTTTTTATACCTTTACCTGGAGGAATGAAGATATATACAGGTTGGCGCATGAATCGTGCTACGGTGTAACAGTAACTGTCAATGGGGACCGTTATTTAAAGATGTTGAAGGAGTTTTGTTTTTACCCAGAACTGCGTCGAAGACGTATCCGTTTCAATACATATGGTTTCAGTAAGATGGATGGAGCAACTGCGCACATAGCCAGTCCGACGAAAATTCCCAAACAAATTAATTTCCAAGTAAGAGGTGTACAAAACGAAACCAAGGAATTTCACTGAATTGAAGCAGTCCATTAAAACAATAATTGAGACGTTTCCCACTACAACCCTTCAGATCGCAATAAATAATTTTCTGATCAGGTGCCGAATATACGTGAATGAGCATGGAGGTCATTCATAGCCTATCATCTTCAAAACCAATTAATAATATAAAATAAAATTTAATTTTCTATAAAAAAAAAAAAAAAAAAATTAATGAAATACATTGTTAAAAAAAAGTTAAAAGTTATTTCTTATTGTAGTGCAATTGGTGTGCCATCCTGTAACAATTAACATGGTAAAATGTAACACCAAGAAGGAAGCATTTAAAATACCAAGTATATTTTTGTCCAAATGCGTTTCACTCTTTTAAATGCGATTGAGCGATGTCCATCTGTCTAACAAGCTGGCTATTAGACATGATAACTGTCGTATATGTTTGTGAAACTTTTTAACATCTATTGGCACAGCCTAATATTTTTATATACTCGTATATAATATATCTTCTCAGGCCGTAGCCGGGTATTGTAAATGGGATACATCGTCTCACAATTTCTGGTACTTCCCATGCAAAATGACCGATTTTCCCAAATGCAATCTCCTTCCTGCAACTTGTCATGCTTAACCTGTAGCAATCCAGGTTTTTGTCCGTTGCATTGTTTCATTATTCCTGTAAAATTTGAAAATACCTACCGATAAACTCCACGATTTCTGATACCTCCGATACTATTGACATATCCTTCATATCTTTCAATTGGTTTCACTAAATTTTGCACACGTTGACCTTTCTTAGAATAAAAATGGAGTACACTGTCACACCCAGTTCCATATCTTCTATACAAATTAACCGATTTTTCGAAATTCAATCAAACCTTTATAATTTTCATTTATTTGCAATTCTCTACGATATTAGAGAAAAATTGGAACAGTTAGTGTACGTCCCTCCCGGTACGTCCCACAAAAATGTTCTATTTAACCCATATATCCTTACCTCCATATCTTCCAATCGGTTGTACCAAATTCGACCATATTTGGCATAAATTATATGTTTGGTAATGTAAGTTCTGAGAATGAGAATGAGCGACGTTGCCACGCCCCTTCTGATACCTCCTATACAATTGAACAATCTAATCCATGTATTATTTCCTTCGTATCTATTAATCGGTTTAACTATATTTGGTGATTTGCAAAAGTAGGGTCTCAGTATGAAAACGGAGCACTCATTTCAGTAATTTCCATACAAATTGACTGATTTTTATAAATTGAATCAAACCCCTGCAATTTCTAACATGTCGACAATAGTAGTATATTTTTTTGCAATTCCCTATGTTAGCGGAGAAAAAATCGAACAGTTCTATAAAAATATATATTTCAATATATCTTTAATCTCATATCTTCCAATCGGTGCAACTCGACCATATTTGCTATATATTATGTGTTTGGTAATCTAAATTCGGAGAATGAAAATGAGCGACGTTGCCACGCCTATTCTAGTGCCTGATACAAATTGACAGATTTATCGAAATTTGATTTTCGACCATAATCCATTATTGATAGCTTGAAGTTACTCAAATTCTTATCAATTATACTGCATTATAATACTGAATAAAATGTGAAAAAATCGATGGAATTACCACGCTCTCTCTGGTACCTCTCATATAAATTACCTTATTTAATTTATACCGGGTTATCCAATTAGTGGTTTCAAAACTGTCGGTCTGGCAAGGATGTCAGCTTTTAAATATCTGTCATCTGAAATGTTATTTATTTAGTGAAAGGATTGCCATTTACGAAGATGGACCGTTTAACAACGTAGGAACGCGTAAAAATAGTTAAAATTTACTACAAAAGTGTTAATTCAAAGGTGGATACGTTTCGTGCATTAATAATCGATCTACTATGCAAGGCATTGTCAAGGTAATAAAGAAATTTGAAGAGATTGGGAGTGTTACAGATGTGCTCCGGCCTGTGCATCATCGCAATGTATCCACTGCCAAAAATATCGC
This sequence comes from Philornis downsi, assembly GCA_019455685.1. Classification (NCBI taxonomy): domain Eukaryota; kingdom Metazoa; phylum Arthropoda; class Insecta; order Diptera; family Muscidae; genus Philornis; species Philornis downsi. Next base: position 870,306 of record JAHXMU010000724.1, on the reverse strand, counting down.
TTCTATTGGTGGAAGAGTGGCGGATAATCCAAATTTCAATTCAGAGCGCAGTGGTTGTGAGATAACCGACTTTTTTGGCCTGCAATTGAAGATTATGAACTGGACAATATGTGATTTTAACAACACGGGTGCACGTGCCACACAACACTACCGAGAAAAAGGGTTCCAGAAAGCATAATTTCGTAAGTTTGACGAAGTCAATTGGGCGCTAAGGTCATGTGATTTGACATTGCATCAATCATTTAGTACTGCGAATTAAAATTGATAGATCCACGCTCTTTTAGGGTGCCACACATACAAATTTACGAAATTAGCAAAAGTCAATGATCCTTCTACATTTCCCACACGGAGGACTTCAGAAAGTTAAAGTTTTGACGATTTTATTGGACTTTAATTCAATTTAATTCAATTACCATTACAATTATCGACTTACGATATATAAGTGAAAGAGCACATTTTACTTTGGATATATCTTAAGACATATCTTCGGATCCCATCGAATTCACTGCTTCACTGTTCTTAATTTTTCAAGGTAGTCTACGAATAACATATATGTCATGTGTATCCCAAAATATGGTACCATAATCTTATCTTTTGAATTGTTCGATAAAATTTTTGTGATGTAAAAATTTTCATGCAATATAGCTTCTTCATGTCCTCAGGATGCTATCTGTATTTTTCAACTTTACTTTTAGACTGTCGAGAGTTATGGCTCAAGAACTTCTTTTGAATGGCCACTGTATTCAGCATCGCCGTACGACCTCATTGAAAATCGGCAAATCGTCAATAAATATTTTTTTTTTCAGCGAAGAAGTGTGACTTTAATACTTTTCAAGCCATTTGAAGGGTACTTTACCCATCAAAAGAGTGATTTCTCTAAAGAGGCGGAATTTTACTTACAATTTTTTTCAATCAAAGCCATGTCGACAGAATGCATTTCTCGACTGAGAAGTATGGTCTTGACGCTTTCCAAGCTATTGCTGAGTTAGAGCGGAATTTTTCACATCAAAAATCAGTACTTAATAAATATATGAAATTCGTTTTTTTTCAAGTGTAAAGTTTGTTTTATTTAAAGTCCTTTAAGTTTGCAACACTGTTCTCTGTGAAAGTAATTTCGACTGCTGTTCCGTGATTTACGAGTATACATAATTTGGTTTGCTATTTCATTACGAATAGACTGCACGATCATCGTGCACTGTGCACGATTTTCAAAAGAAAATTTTGTTCAGTGATAAAGCTTATTTTTATTTCATTTGGATTGTGAACATCTGTACTCATAATTAAGTATCTTTATATCAATTTTACAATTTCTAATATTTTATCCATTAACTTTCCAAATCAAGAACATGTGAAATAAAAACGAAATTATGTTTTTCATTTTCATTTTAAGTGGTTTTATTTTGCAGATATTTTACATTTTCGATAATTCATTTTAGTTTAGAGTTGCATTTAGAGAGGAACGTTTTGTTAAAACTTAAAACTGTTAGGGTGCGCAGCTAGATATTCCGCAGCCTACCAAGCAGTGCAATATAGCAGGAGCTTCGCTAGATCCTGAAACCCATGAAATAAAACATATTTTTAGCCAGCCACGAATTCAATATTTCAATATTTCTGCGAGTTCAATACCTGATATATCCACCTATCATTGTTTGAGAGGTGCTCACTTTGATACGTCGAACACTTCGAATGGTCGAATAATCGACAATTCTAGTAGGAGCTTCTGAAAATGTAATATTCAGAAACTGTTATGATCCCATGTCAGCCCACAGGCCTTAAAGAATTTTAAATCGGATTGAGCTTACAAAACGTTTATATTTGAAAATATTAAATTGAAAAAATATACTAAATTTGTCAATATCTGTTGAAATTGCTGAGAGTCTGGAATCTACAATTTAGGAACATTTAGTTTTTGATAATGGACATGCCAGTCATCCAGAAAATATTTCCATATAAAAAGAATCCATGGCCTGATAATGAACGATTCGGCATTAATGTTTATGAGACTTCTTCACCTATGAGAAAAATTGTAACATATTTTATATAACTTATGGGGACGAAGAATTTCACTGAAAGGTATATAACGATCTTTCCTTCAGTTTACAAAAAAACGGTCAAATTCAAATTTTTTACAAAAACCCAATTGCGATAAAATAGCTAAGTACATATCAACTCAATTCTGATATGACTAATAATCAAAGGATATAAAAAGAATCAGGATAATATTCTTAAAAAATATTTCCAAGTATTTAAAAAACAGTCAAGAAAATCGGCATTCGCCATTCAACAATTTTCGTTGCCAACAATGTTTTACAGTCGTTACGTTTGGTGACAAATCGCCAAATTTGACAGCACTGTTAATGAAAATAAGCTGGATTGTGTGGATTAATGAGCTACTCGTAGAGGACGAAGAAATATTGGAAGTAATTCATTTCCCCAATCCAATATTTATGTACATACATATATGTACATTTAAAGCTACACATAGTGCCACTCATCCGTGGCTGGTTGACCCAGAAATTAAATCATTACCAGTGTTAAAATTAGAATCAATTTGTTGCCGAAAATATTGGCAAATAGCAAGCGGTTAATGACATAAGTTACTTATTTACATGTTAGGTCAGGGTTGGTTTATGTGAGTCCTCCGCTCTCCCCATCAGATGTCCATCCAACAGTGAAGGAATTACAAAGCAAAACGTGACTACATATTTGTTTCTATGCTTATTCAGTTTGGTCTGCAGCAAAACTTACCAATGCTAGCACAGTTAAGGGTGGAGCAAAATTGTATTACAATGGATTAACTGCATAACAAACGAGTATCCCACATGTTGACTAAATCGCTCTGCAACATTCCTAAAAATATGATTGAAGAAATACAACTAATCCGCAAGCTAATAGGATTCAGAGGGATTTTATCGGTTAACATTGACCATAACACCGATGATCCGCTTGAATTGGAGGGCAATGGAGAAGAAACTCGACACCACTGCTGCGGTTTCGTTTTTTTACTTTCTTTTTTCAGAATTATAAAGAAAACATATTTTTTGTTTTTACAATGAGAATAGGGGATATGTGATGTAACTTTAAACTTAAGCTTTCTTAACAAGATTTGCAATTATTTGAAAATAATTAACATAAAATTTTACACCCACAGTGGAGTCGAATTCGCGAGAGCGATCAAACCGAAAATCGGCAAACAATTTTTTTGTCCTAACCCAAATATCAGTTTTCTTTAGATTTGTTACTTCGGTCAAACTTTGTTTTTAGAAATGTTCGGAAATGCTCACAATAATTTTAGATTGAACAAATTATAATTTAAAACTTAAGAAAATAATTGAAATTTGATTCTGCTCGAATATGAATTATAAATCACTTGAACTTGGAGCCTAACATTAAATTCATGGGAAACTCATATTTAATTCGTTTGCCAAAAGTTAGAATATTAATTATTATAGATTTTACATTGGATTAGAGATAGTTTCTAAAGTTCGAAAAATTACCGATTTCTGTTATTCAATAATCTGTAATTTAGGAATGCAGTAAATTTAAATTTATGTTCATGTTGAAAAAAATTATTTGTACTTCTCTAGTGGAGGTACATATATAAGATTCGAAAAATGACTGAACTCTCGATTCTAACGCCAAATATTTATTATGCCTTCATCCAAAGGCCTTCATTTGATACGGAGGAAATGTAATACCCATAAAAAGCATCTGAGATACTAAAAATCTTATAATCAAATGTGTTTCATGACCTTTTAACTTAATTGACCGATGGTTGCTTATCTGGCTGATTAGTTGACTGATAGATACGGTAACTGCCGTAAATCTTTATAAAACTTCTGAAAACTTTGCACATTGATCGTTGCATTTGCATTTTGATCGCAACTAGGGATTGTCAATGAGCTATATCAGCCAACCTTCCTTGGGAGTTAGGCCGATTTTTCGAATTTCAATTTTATCCCTGTTATCAATAACATATAGCTATCCGAATTTTTGTTTACTGTTTTGTTTTGTAATTTTTACTAAAGTGCGAGAAAACTGACCGACTAACCATTCGTCTTCTGGTATCTCCCATAAAAATTAGAGATTTAATTCATATATTCTACACTGTTGACTAAATTCAATCATATTTGATACACACAGGGTGATGCACGAATCGTGCTACTGTCAACTGTCAATGAGGATCGTTATTTGAAGGTGTTGAAGAAGTTTTTTTCCCCAGAACTGCGTCGAAGACGTATCCGTTGCAACAGCATTTGGTTTCAGGAAGATGCAGCAACTGCACACATAACCAGATCGGTTACGGCGGAGCTCCAACGAAAATTCCGAAACAAATTAATATCCAAAAACTCTTCCAAGGTCAGTTGACTTGAGTGCACCAGACTTTTTTAAGTAGTTTTGTCAAACAAGAAGTTCACAAGGTGAAACCAAGGAATTTGACTGAATTAAAGCAGTCAATTAAAGCAATCTCGCAATGAATAGTTTTCTGATCGCGATTTTCTGATGCGACCCCATATGCGTGAATGAGCATGGAGGTCATTTACCAATTAGTTATATAAAATAAAATTGAATTTTTAATGCAATAACTAAAAGAAATAAACAATGAAATACATTGATTACAGAAAAGATATTTGAATTTCTTACTGTAGTGCAATTGGTGCGCCATCCCATATTAAGGGTAATTAAGCATTAAAGTAATATGCGAGAATGAAAATGAATCGTATTGCCACACCTCTTCTGGTACCATCCACACATATTGAGCGATTTTTCGAAATTCAATATTCTCCCCGGAACTTTATAGCAACCTAAGTTTCTCCGTTCTTTGGAGTGGTTTATACGAGTAGAGTCTCGCAAAATTCAAAAAGAATCTATCAAGTCATATGTTTAATGAACTTAGTTCTGAGAATAAAAATGCACTGCTCTACCATGCCCATTCGGGATCTGTAAACTCCAATGCGTACATTGCAAAAGCTTAAAGTCTTTTAGCAATAGCACTTAATTTTAGTGTCTAGCAAAATCTGACAAGAACTACGCGAACACTGGTTCTTCGCACACTAATTTGAAATACGTTGGATGAAGGTATACGTAATTCAGTTTACCTCATTGAAATTTATGTACTGGTAGACAGTTATCGAGAGACACCTTGCAACAACATTTTTTAAATGTATGAATGAGACCAAGTTCAAGAACTGTCGCGATCTACTCCAATATCGCGGTTAAATTTTGAAGAATAAATTAAAATAAGCTTCAGTTTGTGGATTTCAAAAGTGCTTTCAGACTACTTGTGTTGTTTCTAGTTTAAGATACGTCTGAAGAAATCATTTCAGAAATTGTTTCAAATTTACATTGTAAAGCTCCCAAAAAATTTAATTTTTTTGTAAAGATCCGGTCTATAAATAAATGGTATGAAAACAGAGAGCTCAACTTCTTTACGAAAGCAAGTTGGGATTGCAATCGCCTACAAAAGTTTTACAAAAATGGCTCCCACTTACAACCGTATGCAATTCCCAGATTAACCCGCGTGGAAAAATTGCACTCGATAAAATGTTATCATTATCAGTGCGATTAATATTAAGGTGTTAAGTACAGATAAGAAACTAAAATTTGCAGCATTCACAATAGCAGATTGGTGGCGTCAACGGTAGCCTTCTCAAGTATTGAGAAGGAATCAGAAAAAATGGGTCTGCAAAATCAGTTGTTTGTTTCGACGAACAAAGAGTCGATTCATTTGCAACGCTATATTAACGTTAATGATTATAACTTTGGAGTTGTCTATGAATTCATCTATGTACATGGGGCTTGTTGTGAATACAACTACTGATGTCAGCTTGGAGATTGAGAGAAGAGTATTGCTTGAGAATAGATGCTTCTATAAGCTAAGCTAGCACTTTGATAAGAAAATAATCTTTCGCCAAAAATTTAACCGTGCTAAACATTGATTATATCTCTCTGGATGTACGGAGAAGAGTCCTGGGTTATGATAAAAACTATTGAATCACTGCTGAAAGTCTTCGAGCGAAAAATATGTGGATCTATCATCGTTAATGGTATCACCGGCCGTATGATTTATATAACGACATCGCCGTGATCAAGTGCATCAAAATACAACGATGACGTTTTCAGGAAAAGTTTTTAACAAAACTTCATTGGAAGGACCAAGTTTTTGGAATACTGTCAAAATTTAGTGTAGAAGGAGAGAGAGAAGGAGAGCAGAAAACGGAAGCGGGGTTATTTTCTGAGTGGCCTACAACAAATAAAAATGTATATTCTATGTTTACTAAATTGTACTTTTTTTTTGAATAATTTTCATGTTTATTTTTGTTTAAGGAGATCAATTTTGCTCAATGTGAGTTTATTTCGACTCAAAATTGGCTTGCCTCGAAGTTAGCTTGCCTAGTAGACATGATAATTACCGTAAATCTTTATCGAACTTTTTAAAATTTTGACAGAGTTGTACTCGTATGTGAACAATTTCGATCTACATCTTTTGATTCCGATTTTCTCAAATTTACTTTATTCCTTGTTGCTCCTAATTCATGGATTGCCATAATCTTTTTGTTTTTGTCTTTTGCATTACTTTATAATGCTTGTAAAATTTTAAGAAATCGAACGATTAGGCATCCACGTCCGACACCTCCCACACAGATGACCAATGTAATCCATATATTCTTACGTGCATACTCGTACGAGTATATTCTAGTCACGCCTTAAGTAAATAAGTAAAAAACGAGGAATGGTAGAAACGACACAATGAAAGAAGGACATAAGATATATTATTGAATGAATATAATAGCCAATTTTAGTGACACATTGTGAACATTTGAAGAGAATCTGAGATTTCTGGCGATTATTTAATACAAGCAAATTGTCTACGTATCAAATTTATATAATATGAAAACATTTTCAATAAATGCTCTTATTGTCTTATGTTTGAGCTCCATATTGATGTATAGATTAGAAATTGGAATTTCAAACAATATCAGGGGCATAAAGTTTGACATTCGAGTAACCAGCTTTTCAATATACTTTATCCATAAAGAAAATTCTGGAATCCCCATTTAACAGACTGGTAGCAGTGTTCCCACACTAGTGCCTTTAGATATAAGAGTCGTATCAAGTTATGGTTGAAGCTATTAGGAATCTTGTGTCTGATTTGTTTCTGTACGCACCAACTGATATGATATATGAATATATCTCTTAGATATATATATGAGATATATATATTTCATATCCTTAAACAGGTTTAGTTTGAAATTGAGCAAAACCGGCTCAGTAGAAAAAAATTTGACCATACAAAGACTGAATGCAACTCTAAAAAATGGATACCGTTCAGGATTTAAAAAAAAAAATTGCTATTTATTTGCTATTTTAAAGCAATATACGGTAATATTGCACAGATTATTCACTTGTTTTTAGGAGGCGTCCTAATTGTGGTTATAGTTATTGATATTAGATATTGATATAGTTATTGAAATACTTGTTTTCTCTGGAAAAACCTGCCAAGTTGCTATGCAACATATATGCCAATAGAT